>JAJOOR010015765.1:0-32942 GCA_036250505.1 Solanum acaule | reverse complement strand
TATACCAATAAAAAAATACACAATTTGAGTCTAAAATCGACTCTGAAAGGTCGTCAGCGAAAACAATTTTTTTTTTTTACAATTGTCTTCCCCATTTGGTAAGATGATTGTATGAGAGTGTAAATACATAACATAATTTTCCCCTTAATTTTTACTTATGTAACTAATACTTATTAGTTGCATTTATTTTTGCATTATTTAATACTTTTAAATTATAATAATTTTTATAAGAGGCTCTTCTACTACGATTTTCAAGTTTTTTTTCTTTTTTATGGGGGTTGGGTTGGTGAGTGATTGTATTTTCACACACACACACACACACATATATATATATGTCTATTCAGTAGTATTATGAGAGTATTGTATCTTTTTCGTATAATTTCAAAAATTGAAATAAAATTTACTAAGATTTTCCTATCGAGTATAGCCATAGGTTCCCTCACGGCTTGGAGATTTTAGGTTGTGACACCATTTTTGGTCATAATTTATTACCAATGGCTTCTTCAAAATTAGATCTTAACAAGTGAGTTTCTTTTTTATAAATTTTTATTTCTCCTTCAAAAAACAAACACAAAATAGCTAAGAATTTCATGGATGTATTCATAACACATCACTACTTCTTCTTTAAATAAGATTGGTGATAATTTATTTATTTTTGGCAACAAAAGTGATTTGTCACTAATTTTTGTAACCAAACAAAAAAATCCATCACAAATTCTATTTAACGATGGACTAGCGATTGTTTATCAAATTCCCTATTAGCTATGAGTTTTTAGAGACAAATTATCACCTGATTCATGTTTCTCTTTTGTAGAAGAAAATAAAAAAAATGGAAAAAAAACTCGACCGTTAAGTTCTCCTTCTAGAGAAGTCGTTGGTAAGAAATGATTAGTAAAATAAGGATGAAGAATCTTGATTTATGTTAGTTTGCTATATAAGTTACTTTCCACAGAAGTGGAAGAGCCCTTTAAATAGATTATTCTCGTAATGTTCTTACCGAATATAATTTTCTAAGTTTATATTACATTAATTAGGAATGAATGAGATTTGAGAGATTATCATTTGATAGAAAATGAAAAGTAATTTACGTGTGTCATTTACCAAATCTGGAACTTAAGTCAGAAAAAGATTGTTAAGATTGGTGTATTGAGGTCGTTGAGCTTAAATGGTACCACCTAACGCATATAAGCTCAAAATTGTGTTTTCACTGGTTGTGATATTGGAACGGTTAAAAAAAGAATAGTCACATTTTGAGTCTGTATATGGGAGATATTGTCATTATAGTGTGGTCAGTTGTGACTGGTTTATGGTTCCGCCAAAGGAAATAGCCTAGACAACATTTTAAAGACTTTTTGAGATTATTTTTTTTTTAAAAAAATTGATGTGTTTTTTTTTTTCCAATTAAACATTGGGTACGTGATTCTACCTTTGTTTTGTTCAATTTTCAAAAATTACCCATTATGTTTTAATTTTTTTAATTTACAATCATGAGAATTTTAGCCCTCAAGATAAGAAATTGAAAAATGTTGGTTTAAATGTGAATTTATGGTTGGTTTTCAATGATTTTTGGAACTTAATGTCTTTTGTTATGGGTAAACTGATTTGGGCATCAAAATTACTGATTTGTTTATTTTATTATTTTAATAGTGTATGAGCATGGAAATTAAGAATTTTGGGCCTATAGTTAAGAAATCAATTTTTTATCATTTGAGTTTCGATTTGACCATTATTTCTATGAAATTTTTTTTAAAAAGCAAAAATTATATCAGTAGACTCGTATTTACTCGTAGTTCATGTTCTTAATAGATTTTACTTTTATGAAACTTTTCTTAGGTGGTAACTTAATTAACAGCATGTTATAAATTGGTTGAATGTTTGATTGTTGTCTGGACCTAAAATCGAATTCAGATTGCACCTACTATAACCCTATAGTGGGTAAGCCAAAACTCAAAGTCCAAACTAAAAGTAATAGCTAACATGCGTAATGAGGAAATAAGATAAACGGTCAACCATGTACTAAAACATACATAAAAAGTAAAAAATAAAATAACATTATCCCTAAGGAAACAAGGAAAGAGAGTATATACAAGATACCAACCACGGACCTGGTACCACAGGTATAAGGGCTTCTAAAAGTACGATAGAACTATAAACTAAACAACTATTAGATAAATAAAAATTAAAGACAATAGATACTAGACAAAAAGTAGTAATCTTCCTGACTCCAAGAGCTTACCAAGATCTAATAAACAAAAGTCTACAAATGAGTAGTGAATCAATTGGGTGACTCGTACTAGGCGTTGCATCATAAAAAGATGCAGAAGTGTAGTATGAGTACCAGAACACATTATATTCAGTAAGATTATATTCTAACTAAGCTCAGAAGATAATATAATATAAATGACATGAAAAAAAGCTAGCCATCAGAAGCAACTTAGAAGTCTATTCGTAACGAAAAATCAATAACCAAAGAATAGAAATATTACAACTCAAGCCAGAGATACCCATATATGTATATATTGATGATTCTATGCAACACGGAATGATGGAATACAATATATGGCCAATACAAAAAAGTAAAATCCACAATTATCCCTTGGGCCGCCTATAAGGCTCATCAACATATGAAAAACTAGAAAAACTCAAAATGTCAATTGACCCATTTCCAGTACTAAATAGGTGACCGAAGTACAATTCCCAACCCGAAGGGTCATATCTAACCCTATTTTGCTCCAAGCCAAGCCTAAGCTGAAAGGCTAAGTAAGGCCCAAAGATTAACAAGAATAACCCTATGAATATAATACAAAGGTTACCACGTTAATGTCTGAAAAAGGAAAAAAAAAACAATTAAGTCCAAGGGGTAGCACCTTAAGCCTCAACTATCAAACCATGCTCCAACAAGAGAAGAACATCGGTCTGAAACTACATCAGAAGATTTCTAAGCCAATCGAACCATTAGGGCTAAAGCTAGGGCAAGCACTAGAAAACCCTAGGTTAAGGCCCTAAATAATTCTAACTTAGCAATCCTAGTCCATACATAGACCACACGAACAAGAGAATCAGTAAGGCAAGAACAAGTATCACGATTCAAAAAAATATTCAAATTAAGGCTAAACAAATACAATAAGGATAGCAACAATGATCATACTTGTAAACCCAACCCAATGATGGGAAATTATCATACTAATACAACCACAAGCTAAGTCTAAGATCAATAAGTCATAGTCTACCTCATGTCAATCAAGCGTGCTCCAAATCTTTCAAATTAGGGTTTTACCCTATCGAGCAACATCCAAATGAAGTCACACTATCAAATTAGTGATCTAGGCGTAAACACGAGTGGTTCAATATTGATAATGCAATAAAGAATCTCAGGCCCAAGATCGGGTCAAAATGGGCCCATAGGAACCATGCATGAAAATCACAAAATTGACTCTAACAATATATCGTAAATTGCTAGAGGAACTTGTACCCAAAATGGTGTGCACATTCTAAGCTCAAACAACGCCCAAAACAACTCCACAATGAACAGTCCTAAGAACACCCTGATCAAGAATAAAATGGAGAAATTAATGGTAGCTTACGAATTTTAAAGCGAGAATAATAATCCTAGCGATGCCCCCTCACTATTCCCAGCTCAACCATGACAATTTCCATTGAAAGTCTCTAAAAACCGAGTTAGAAATAGTCTATAATGAAGAAAATGATTTATTAATTTTGAGGAATGAAGGAAAAGATACTTAAAATTATTAGAGATCATTGCCCGTATGGACCCGTGATCGAAGTTATGGGCAAGGGTTTGCCAGAGTGGAGGTCAACCTTTCCTCTAATTCTGTTGCACTGGACTAAAGCTCGCTTGAGTAACCGAGACTCTACAGTAGCGAAGGCTACTTACGTCCCCAATATTGTTGAAGTGACATCCTCTTTGCAAGAGCGGCATCGCCGTAGGGAGACAGGCTCCCACAGAAGCAACTGCATCAGCAACTTGAGGGAAAAATCCCAAGTATGAACCCTTAGGATTTATTAAGTGCCCCACAAATTCAAAATGAATATGCTACCCAACCCAAAACTACATTCCAGACTCAAAGATACTTTCAAAACATCAAATGAATGTTACTTCAATGAAATGTGGATTGTAACACCTCAGATTAGAGAAAGGCTATAAAGGAGTCAAGCGGGCAGGTCAAGAACCCAAAATGGGATCTACATACAGAAACATCAAGGAAGTTCCATTGTCTCTCTAAGCACTATATTAAATTGTGAATCAATTAACATTATTAAAAAGGAGGAGATTGTCAACTCCATAGAATTAGTTGATTTTTTGATAAACAACACTTAACAATTATTTATACCCTTTGCAGGAAAAGAAATCATAAAGGAAAGGAACCAATCACATTGCACAAAGAAGGAAAAATATATGTTTTGATCTCTAGAGTAACGAAAGAAAGGAAAGTCGTGATTCAAGGATTCCAGAATCAATGCAAGATGGCTACAATCCTAGCAACAGTTCAACCAAGCATATCTTGATTGATAAGACAAAATCAAAAGATCAGAAATCTAGCCAAGAATCAAGTAACCCACCAAGAGAAGAAAAAAGGGCAGTCAAACCGAGGATCAAGAAGATCTTCACAAAGAAGGAAGTAAAGTGATTTTACCATGCACATATCTGATATGGACATGAATCAGCAAATCGCCTCAATCAAGGAATTCCTCAATATCCTTGATTGAGAGAAACACCCTTGGGTTTTCCTTATACAAGAGCAAAAGCTTATCTATATAAACCTCTTTTAGCCTTAGTTGTGAAGTACAATTTTCACTTGAACTTGTACTATTGTCTTATGTTATCTTTCATAAAAGCTTTGTATTCCCGTGAATATACAACTGAAAAAGAAAAGAGAAAGAAAGATTTGCGTGTAGGTTATACAAGTAGAGGTTGTATCAAAGTAGAAGATCTGATTTGCATATCAGACAAGGTTCTCAGTTGAAATACTTTGTAACACCTAAGTTCTCAACAAGATCTTAAGGAAACCATTGAAATCCAAGGAGACTGGAAGTAGAAACCACACCGGTGTTCCGACCAATATAAAAACTCTCCGAGTCTTTTACTTCCCGCATTATTCTTGCCTTATATTGTTATACTAATCTGCAGGTGAGTCGATTATCCCACAAAGAAAGTTGACTAAAGGATTTTTTAATTCACCCCCCCTTCTTGACTTTGACTTTCCATTCTTAATCTCATGCGTAATTGTTACACTTTTAAAATCTTGCTTGCTTTCAAAAAAACATTCTAGAGCTAAAATCGGATTATGTCCGTATGTTTGTGGATTGAATTAAGGAAAGTTCACGATCTCTTTTTTGAACAAGTTTTTGTCGATTATTATCTACAACATTTGAGCTATGTATAGAAGCTATATTTTCTATAATGAAATATGAGTCGAAGTGTTCAAAGTAAATTTCGATCATGTTATCATTTGGGATGTTCATTATCCGTATAGACATCAACCTCCATCTATTACCAGATCTTCCACATCTATGTCAAAAAGTTATTGAATTCTTTAGGTATCCACAAATCTCTCCCATCTTCTTAAACTCATCAAGGTCCAATTTATTCGCATTAACATAATCAATATAGTTTATGTTACCATTGCATAATGCTTTTCGGGAGTACGTTCCCTAATTCCTCCGTGATGTATTTTAATATTGAAAAATGATGTCTCTGCTATTGATTATGAAATTGGAAAAAATATATTGTATTCAACACAAATAATACATATATAACATGATATTAATATTAGAGCAAATAACAAAAGTACATATTTTAGGGGCATTAATTCAGGTCATAAAACTTTTATATATTAACAAAGTTACAAAGGGAGGCCTTTGTATATTCATAAATTTACTTTTTGTATTGAATTCTTTTTTGTGGTAATGGGATTTGACAAAATTTCTTTTAAAAATAAAATCATAATTACTATAATTAATTGGAGGTGCCATTGTTGCTCCCAAAAACATTATAACTTCCAAACTTAATTTATGTTATTGAAGAAAACATGAGGCAAGTTTTAGATTTTAAGGTTTTTTGGAGATTAGAGATAAAAGAGGGAAAAAGCTAAGAAAGAAATCTCTAATATTTCGAGCTACTTTCACACATATAAGCAAATATAAAAATTATATTTGTATGCTATAGTTATAGTTTGCATAATTGCGTTACATAACAAACTTTATGTTTGCTATGGCTATTAATATATATATTTCGATGTACATATACAAAAGAAGCAATTATATAATCTGTTTCGGTATACATATACAAAAGAATCAATTGTATAATATGTGTTTGTATAAAGCGAGAAAGAGAGAAAGACAAAAAAAAACTGGGCAGGGGAAGATCTGTATTTATATAATCATAAGTGTATATAGGACAAAAAAATATAAAATATAATATATATATATATATATTTGTATATACAATTTTCTCTCGCTTTAGACAAACACAAACGCAACTTATACATTTGTGTTTGTATAAAGTGAGAGAGGCGAGTGAGAGTGGCGAGCGAGATCTGGGAGATGGAAGAGAGGGGAACGAAAAAATATGTATATATACAATTTTCTCTCACTTTATACAAACACAAACGCATTTTATACATTTGTGTTTGTATAGAGTGAGAGAAGCGAGGAGAGACTGCCCAGGGAGAAACGTGAGTGGCGAGTGAGAAATTCAAGGAGAGAGGCGAAATGAGAACAATTTGTTACGAGTTACAATTAAATCAAATTGTGGTTATAACATTTAATTTGAATTAATAGTTTGTTATTTTATACAATTTTCCCTATTTCAAAGTAACTAGGGGTGTCAAAAGAATATATGAAAAATCGACCGAACAAATCGAATCGAACCGATTAATATAATTTTTTAATAAAGCCGTTGATTTTTATTTAAGTATATAACCGTATTGAACAATTGTGATGGTCTTTTTAATTTATTAAAAAAATAAAAAATTTCCGAACCGAACCAAATTGTCTTACATGTATGCAAATATAGTTATATATTAACAATATGTTAAATTTTATATATAAATATATTTTATAACATTTTTCGCATATAAACATAACCTAGGTCTGAGATCTCTGGTGACGACTTTGGGCCTTTGTCCTTAAATACTATAATAAAAGTCATCAAACAATACATAAAAACATATGCAAACACTCCTATTAAAAGTTTAAGATCAAACAATACGCTAACAAGGTTTTACATTCTTAACTTCTTGGTGAAGAACTGAAATGTTTCTTCAAGAACACACTTGCGAAAGAAATATTATAATAATTGTGTATTTAAAGATGATACTTTATAAGTAAAAAAAGTAAATGAAAATTAAACAAACCGTACTGATACCGAAGAGAAACTGATATGATTGAGATGATTTTAAAAGATCTAATTTTGGTTATACATTATAAAATACCCAAAAAATGAGGATAGTATATTTTTTTAAGGATAACCGATCGAACCGTTCCAGTGACACCCCTAACAATAACAATAGTCTTAAGTTTAAGTTTGGAGGGAAACATATGAGGAGCATGTGCATAACTTATTGCTACGTTAAAAAAAACTCACAGTAATTAAGATGAACGTTAGAGATATTGGTTAACTATATGAACTCCCAACCTGTTAAAAAAAAAACTCACAGTAATTAGGATGAATGTTAGTAGATGTTGGTTAACTATATGAACTCCCAACTTATTAACGAGGGTTCAATCCCTATCTAATAAGAGAGTTTGATTCTCCATTCTGCATATTGTAATCTTTTCCCATTTCCGCTTTCGGAATGTTCAAGTAGAAAGAAATAGAACTATTATGAGTCTAATCAAAAGATAGTGGACTTTAAGCTTTTTTCTCATTTCTCTCTACCTGTTGCGGGTAGCATCTTGGAGAAGACGACCACCAACTACAGGTCCTTAACCGTTTTCTGCACTAAACTAATGGCGACGGTATGGGCGACGACGACAGAGATCATCTTCGAGTACACAGGGTTATCGGCGACGGCGTTCTTCACCATTGTAGCAATGATGCTGGTGACTTACAAAGTGGTTTGTTCCATGTTCCTCTCTGCTGATGACTTTGTCCCTGTCAAAAAACAGTCTCTCAATCTCGGCGACATGACGGAAGAGGAACTTAGGGCTTATAATGGTTCTGACTCAGAAAAACCTTTGTTGATGGCTATTAGAGGACAGATCTACGACGTCTCTACCTCCAAGTTAGTCTCTCTCTCTCAGAAAAATTATTGGATTTGATTTGAGCGTATTTGCTTTGATTCGATTGTTTGTACACTTTTTGAATTTGATGATTCGAGTTAGCGTAAGACTTGCGAGAGAAAGAGGCAGTGTAGTTCTGTATATTATTGATATTAGAGGAATCTGAGTTGGTACCCAAACACAATTGGCTAACTGGTCTAGCTGAAGCACATAGAAACTTATCATTAGAGATGGAGAGAAGTATTGAAAACACCAACTTGACGTACATTATTAATTTCATCCTCTCTATTGGACTAACACTGCATAGACTCTTGCACAAACATCATTTGCAGCTACTCGCAAGTCTCCTTAGCATTCTTCGTCATAAAAGAAACTAGTCATATAGGCAATAGCGATGCATGCCATTGTGTTAAGACCCCTTGCTAAGGCCCGTTAAGGGATTCTATCAATTTGCAAAGCAAGAAACGGTGAAAAATGGCCTGGTCTCATCTATGCTTAATCATCAAGACACATGTAAAAAAGTATTACTTGCATCAGGTGAAAAAGAGGGCATGATATTCTTGCTGTAACTTCCTGTGTTGTCAAAGACTCATTTAAGGTGCACTGAAGCTCAGAAAACTCAGGGAGGGTGTGTAACAAAGGGACTCACTCCCAAATGCCTTTTCTATTACTTTGAACAGTGAAATAAAAAATACAACTCAACTTAAATGACAATAGCTACTGCAGAATCTAAGTACTGGAATTGAAAATACAAGGATAGATAGAAGGGAGATGAGAAGCTTAGACTCGGAATGTGGAAGTGAGGCACATACTCAGAATGGTGAAGAGAGGAAACATATACTTTACTCAACAATACGCATATTTCTCCGCTTCCATAAACTGATAATTATAGTAACTATATTTACTTTTGTGAGTTTGTCTAGCAATGATGTTTATCAAGAATGACTTGTGGAATCGAAGGAATGATGATTTTTAGCGGTGCTTTGTGCCTTGTGTAGAAGAGAAGTATGTACTATACATCTAATGATGCAACTATAAAAACATTCAAAGAAATAAAATATCATTGGATGCCGTTGTAATAATGTATTTGTGTTGTGCTTTCACTAGTAGAACTTCGTTTTGTTGACTTCTTTTTGTGTTTTCTTTATATTTTAAGTTCCCTTGGTGAAATCCCTGCCTGCGTCCACCGATGGCATATGTTCTTCTAGTCACATGCATCTACAGTTAAGAAAAGATACCTCCAAGTCCTTTGTTCCTACTAATTTAATGAGGGAATCTTAAAACTATGTTGCTTGGACTCTCTAAAAATGTTGTCACACTTGTGTCGGGTCCTCAAAATGCATTACTTTTGGCCTATCCGACACGAACATGTTGCTTACCTTATGAAAGAGTCCACCACCTGCCTTAGTAGTCTCATAAGGCATGGGGGCCTGCCTAACCAACATGTTTTCGATTACGATAAATTGGATCAAATTTTGCTTCTTTTTATTTTCTTTGACATTTTTGATGTGTCTGAACAACATAGTCTTAGAAGTATATGTCATTGCTAACCCTATAAAAGGATATGTTCTTTCTGCAGTAGCAGGATTTTGTTGGGCCTTAAATAAGTACACAAAATTCATCTAGGCTGATGTTTAAAAATTTGCAGCTTCTGTTATGGAATTTCATCCTACGTGTTTAAAATTGCTTCGAGTTGACGGGATCCCATGTATGGCTTTGAACAATAGATAGTCAAACACTAGAAAGAATTAGTAAAAGGGGCCATGGATGATTCTTCTGAAATATATCTCGGATAAATTTCTGTTTTCTGATTCTCATCCATCTGTAGTTTACTTTTATCATTATAGCATTCTCTGAGTGTACTAATCAAATGATAAATGAGATGCCTTCTGCAGGTTTTTGGAACTCTGTTGTCAAGTTAAAGAACTAAAATGAATGGTAGACTGGTTACAGGCTTCTTTTCTGCTTCTTGTCTGTAAAACCTACTTATTTATTTGCTTGGCTGTGCAAATAGGATGTTCTATGGTCCTGGTAGTTCATATGCAATGTTTGCTGGAAGAGATGCAAGCCGAGCCTTGGCTCTGTTATCATTCAAACCTGAAGATATTAATGGAAACCTTGAAGGCCTTGGTGATGCTGAACTTCAAATTCTGCTAGACTGGGAATGCAAATTTATGGAGAAGTACGACCGAGTGGGACAGCTTGTTCCAAAGAAAACACTGACCTAGAATATAGAAGATTCAAGTACTTGTGGGATAGAAGAAGTGCTGAAGGCAACGAAAGCAGATATGCTGCAGGAGAGTAAAAGTTTTTGAAGAATATGGCTGTCTTGTAGCAAGACAGCCACCTATGACTGCAAATTCTTGCTGCTCTATCTGTACAGTCTTCAAATCAGAAAAAAATGCGATTGAAGTAGTTTGTGCTTTCTTTAGTGGACACCTCCAAAAAGTATGTGCTTATGCATTCAAATGTGACTGAATCATTTTAAAGAATTGATCACCTCATATCCAACAGCAGTTTGCAAGCAGAAAATCCTTTGCGAGTTTCTTCAAGATAAAATCTGTTAAACAAGTTGTTTCTTCAAGAAGAGGTACGTATCAGTCACTTAGATTTCATTAATAGATGAGACAATGGATCAAAACCCTCCTAAACTATCACATTTATATTAGTTTCATACTTAAACTATGCCTAGTTTACGTTATGACTTTCAGGTACTAAACTCCCCTAAACTATCACATTTTTATGTCTAGTTTACGTTACCCCTTAAACTATGACTTTCAGGTGCTAAATCCTCCTGCTCATTATATGTTATGCAAGTGTGTTCACCCTCCCAAATAGCTTTAAATGCTTTTTTTTTTCATATTTCGTTTAGATTACTAATGGTTTTAATTACAACATAAATTCTAAATAAATAAGTTAAACTAAACAAAAACAAAAGTAAAAAGAAAAAAATGAATTAAGTATCGTGAACAAAATATCCTAAACATTGAGCTTGATATTCACAAGTTCTTTCTTTTGTCTCCTTTCATTATTTTGCTTAGTGCATGACTTAATTTTTATTTTTGGTTTCTCATTCGGTGTCTGAAGCCCATATTGAAGCCCCGGCTAAATTCGGATTGCGCACCGCAGGACCCATCTGGGGTGGTGCTTCCAACATAATTTTTTCCATACTCAGAGCTTGAACCCGAGACCTTTGATTAAGGGTGGAACAGTCTCACCACTACATCACAATCTATGTTTGTAGTTCATGACTTAGAGCTCGATTGAATTGATTTTAAAAATAGCTTTTAAAAGTAACTTTTCAAAGTTAAACTTAAATGACTTTTAAGTCAAAAAATATAAAGTAGAGAGAGTTCTACTTTTGACTTATAACTCATTTTAAGTCATTTTATATTTATTTTAAGTTATTTTAAAACTTATCAGACACTCTTAAAAATTAAAAATAACTTAAAAGTAGATAAACAATTGTTGAAAGGCTTAAGAGAGGTCGGGAAGGACAAATCAAAGAGAAGGGTGGTTCGTAGATCAGTATGAGTATGAACTTCAACGTGACGTGGTCGGGTTCACTCCTTTTAGAGGAAGGGATTCGTGTACTGATTGTTTGCCTTAGCTTCTATATCCCTCACTCGATAGATCTTATTTGTTAGAATGAATTCCTTATTGCTCTAAACGAGCTATATGACTTAGGTTGCCCGTCTCCAGAACCTCCAACAAGCTCTTAATTAGTCGTTACAAAAGCCACGTAGTTGACATTGTTTTTGTCCCTCAGGTGCCTCTAAGGAGGTAGTTACACGCACTTTGTCATCTGTTAAACCAAGAGGATTTTAGCACCTGAAATATATAAATCAAGGGGTAACATAAATTATGTATAATTTAAGTATGAATGAAACTAATAAAAATGTGATAGTTTAGGGGCTTAAATATTTAAAGGGGTAAATTAGACAAAATGTTCATTAGATAAATTTCTTACATAAAAAATACTCTACTTAAAAAAAAAAGTGTTGTAAATGAATTAATGAATGTCTATTGTACCATTTTTATGCCTATAAAAGGCATTGTTACTTAAATAGAAAAACACACAAAAATAAGAAAGACAAAATTTTCCTATTTTATCTCTCTTGTTATAAACTAAGTACTAAAATTAAACTAATAACAACCAAGAAAGGAAGAATGTAGTAGAGAGATAAAATAGGAAATTTTGTATTTTTCTTAATTTTGTGTATTTTTCCATACAAGTTACAATGCCTTTTATAGGCATAAAAAGGGTATAATGGACATTCACTAATCCATTTACAACACTTCTCGTTGGATGTCCATGTAAACTAAAATTCTTAGTAAAGTAACAAGAATAAATAGTTGGTACTAATATGCATTACTTGTTACTAATACGCATTACTTGCTGCCTTATTAAAAACCTTATCAAGAAAATTCAGTGGGATAAAACCTTGATTAAGGAAAAAAGAGTACAACGCGTATTTTACTCCCCCTGATGGAAACTACGATTCAGTTGTCCAAGTTTTCTCATTCCAATCTTGTATACCATCTTCTCGAAAGTTGCGGTTGGCAAAGACTTGGTGAATAAATCAGCCACATTATCACTCGAACGAATCTGATGTACGTTGATATCACCATTCTTTTGGAGCTCATGTGTATAGAAGAACATCGGTGAAATGTGTTTCGTTCTATCTCCTTTTATGAATCCTCCCTGAGTTGTGCTATGCATGCTGCATTATCCCCATATAAAATTGTGGGTACTTTGTCGCATTTCAAACCACATTTTTCTTGAATAAGGTGTATTATAGACCTTAACAACACACATTCTCGACTTGCTTCATGAATAGCTATTATCTCAGCATGATTTGATGAAGTGGACACAATAGATTGTTTTGTAGATCTCTAAGATATGGTAGTACCCCCACATGTGAATATGTAACCTGTTTGAGATCGAGCTTTATGTGGGTCAGATAAATATCCTGCATCAGCATAACCAACAAGGTCTGGATTGCAATCGTTAGAATAGAATAAGCCCATATCGATAGTCCTTTTTAGATATCGCGATATGTGTTTGATTCCATTCCAATGTATCCTAGCAGGAGCAGAACTATATCTTGCTAACAAATTAACCGAAAAGGTTATATCAGGCCTTGTAGTGTTAGCAAGATACATTAGTGCACCAATTGCACTGAGATATGGTACTTCAGGACCAAGAATTTCCTCATTCTTTTCTTGGGGTCGAAATAGATCTTTATTCACATCAATTGATCGAACAATCATTGGAGTACTTAATGGATGTGCTTCATCCATATAATATCTTTTCAACACCTTTTCTGTGAATGCAGATTGATGAACAAAGATATCGTTTGTCAAATGCTCTATTTGTAAACCAAGACATAATTTTGTCTTTCCGAGATCTTTCATCTCAAATTCGTTCTTCAAATAATCGATTGCCCTATGAAGTTCCATTGGAGTTCCAATAAGGTTTATGTCATCAACATAAGCAGCAAGTACAACAAACTCTGATATTGTTTTCTTTATAAACACACAGAGGCAAATCGCATCATTTATACAACCTTCCTTAGATAAATAATCACTAAGACAGTTATACCACATGCGTCCAGATTACTTCAAACCATACAATGATCTTTGCAATCTAATTGAGTACATTTCCCGAGACTTTGAACTGTATGCTTTGGGAATTTTGAATCCTTCAGAAATTTTCATGTATATCTCATTATCGAGTGATCCATAAAGATAGGCTGTAACCACATCCATCAAATGCATTTCAAGCCTCTCATGGACCGTGAAACTAATGAGATAACACAATGTTATTGCATCCATAACGGGTGAGTATGTCTCTTCATAATCGACGCCAGGCCTTTGAGAAAATCCTTGTGCAACAAGGCGTACTTTGTATCTTTGTATTTCATTTTTCTCATTCCTTTTCTGCATAAAAACCCATTTATAGCTAACATGTTTAACATCATTAGGTGTTTGTACTATAGGCCCAAAAACTTCGCGCTTGACAAGTAAATTCAATTCTGATTGAATTGTTTCTTTCTATTTTGGCCAATCATTTCTTTGTCGACATCCTACAACAGATTGAGGCTCAAGATCCTCACAATTTTGCATAATTTTTTATGCAACATTGTATGCAAAAACATAATTCATCACTATTTCTGATCGATTCAGATTTGTTTCATCATCACTTGATTTTATGAATAGTTCATTATTTTCTTGAGTCTCAAGTTCATTGATCCCTTCAAAGATACCAGAGTTACTCACATCTTGACTTTCTATATGAAGTTTTTTCATAGTGTCATTTTGACCTTTTAATTTTCTTTTTTTAGGATTTTGACCCTTTGAACCTAATGGTCTACTATGCTTCAGGTGTGCTTTTGACTCACTGGCTATAACACTAGTAGATGGTCCTACAGGGACATCAATTCGAATTGGGACATTATTTGCAGGAATATGTGATATAGTAATCCTTTTCAAATTTGTAAATGCGTCTGGCATTTGATTTGCAACTTTCTGCAAATGAATGATCTTTTGTACTTCTTGCTCACAAATGGAAGTACGAGGATCAAGATGGGACAATGATGGATTTTTCGACAAAATTTCTCCTTTAATTTCACTATTTTCTCCCCCTAATTTTGGGAAAAGTGTCTCATCAAACCGACAATTTGCAAATCTGGTTGTGAACATATTTCCAGTTAGTAGTTCAAGATAGCGAATAATAGAGGGTGATTCAAACTCAATATATATTCCTAACCTTCTTTGGGGGGCTATTTTAGTGCGATGTGGTGGTGCTACCGGCACATATACAATGGATCCAAAAATTCTTAGATGAGATATATTGGGTTGTTGACCCAAAACCAATTGCAATGGGGAAAATTTATGATAATTTGTCGGTCTGAGACGAATAAGTGTTGCAGCATGCAAAATTGCATGACCCCACACATAAGTGGGCAACTTAGTTTTCATAAGTAATGGTTTTGCTATCTACTGCAGTCGTTTAATTAATGACTCAGCCAGACCATTTTGAGTGTGAACATGAGCTACAGGATGTTCAACTCCCAATAGATAAACAATAATCATTAAATGTTTGGGATGAAATCTCTGCAACGTTATCAAGGCGAATGGACTTAATCTGATTATTAGGAAACTGTGCCCGTAATCGTATTATTTGTGCCAACAATTTTGTAAATGCCAAGTTGCGAGATGACAATAGGCATACATGAGACCATTTAGAAGAAACATCTATCAGGGCCATAAAATATCTGAATGGCCCACTTGGTGGGTGAATAGGTCCACAAATGTCCCCATGTATACGTTCCAAGAACGCAGGGGACTCAATTTTGACCTTTGTTGGTGATGGTCTCACAATTAACGTGCCTTGATAACATGCATTGCAAGAAAATTCACCATTTAAAAGAATTTTCAAATTCTTTAATGGATGCCTATTTGAATTTTCTATAATTTGTCTCATCATTATAGACCAAGGATGTCCCAGAGGATCACGCCAAAGTACAAAGGTATTGGAATTAGTAAACCCCCAGTTTACAATTGAATGTATCTCAATTGCACTAATTTTTGTCCAATACAATCCAGAATATAAGGTTGTGAATTTTTCTACAACATGTCTGCCCGGAGACATTTTTGGTTATACCAAGATATTCATGATTCATTTAATCAATTGTCTTGATATGATAACCATTTTCACGAATATCTTTGAAACTCAATAAGTTTCTCCGAGACTGAGGAGAAAACATAGCATTATTTATTATGAGTTTAGTTCCTTTGGGCAAAATTATAATGGCTCTTCCGAAGCCCTTGATCAAATTAGCACCACCAGATATCGTAGTAACATTCATATTGTCCATACTTAAAGAAAAATATTTCTCATTTTTGAATATCGTGTGTGTTGTACCAGAATCTATCAAACAAATGTCTTCATAATTTGATAATTTACTTGGAGAATTATCCATATCTTCAAAAGTAATGAAATAAATTTATATTAAATCATTAATTATCTTTTATCAAATAATTTATAAAATATAACATATTATCGGAAGTGTTAAAATGACATTTGAATCATTACAATGATCATATACTAATAATGCACAAGATCTTTATCATCCAAACCTTTAACACTAAACTTTAGTTTAGTTTAGCATGTCTAAAATAAGTATTAATATAATTGTTTAATTTCTTGAAAGGATATGACAAAAGAAAAAGTTGTTTTTCCACTTACTTTATTTAGATAGTGCATCTACTTTTACTTTAAATATAACACTATATGTTTCCTTTTATAATCACAAAATGATAAGTAGAAAATATTATCTTAATATATTTCAATTCATCTTCAAATCATTATAAAATTCCAACTCACATTTCCATAGATGTTTTAAAAGGGACTCAATTAATATACATGGATAAACATGAGTACTTTAATTATTTATTTTCCACATTATGACTCGTACAAAACAACAAATATTAATAACATTATTATTAGCAAATATCAACCATAATTATTCTTCCATATCCACAAAACTGTCACCAATCAAGTGATCTATTTTTCCTACAGGATGTGTGAAGAAATCTGCTACATCCAAGTGTGTGATGTCAACATAATCAGTGATAAAATTAGCTTCAGGATTTTTATCCTTCTTTCTTAGTTATACTTGATAAAGCTCAACCAAGTGCTTAGGAGTACGACAATCACGTGCATAGTGACCTCTTCCACCACATCGAAAACAGTCTGTTTTAACTGTTTCACGTTTCTCATCTTTTCCTTTCCCTTTTGATAGTGATTTTTCTTTGGTGAATGACTAACACTGGGAAAAAGATTTCGCTCTTGGTCATAATAACGTCCACGTCCACGACCTCTTCCACGCCTAGCGTGGTGGGCGTACACCTCATTCACTTCAGAAAATGGTGTAGATCCAGTAGGACTTTCATTAACAAATCATTATTTTGTTCAGCCACGAGAAGATGAGAAATAAGTTCAGAATACTTCTTGAAACCCTTTTCTCGATATTGTTGCTGTAAAAGAACATTCGAGGCGTGAACGGTGGACAACATTTTTTTCCATCATATCTACATCACTAACCGTATCTCCACATAGTTTCAATTGAGAAGTGATTCTGAACATGACAAAATTGTACTCATGAATAGACTTAAAGTCTTGTAGCCTTAAATGCATCAAATCATATCGTGCCTTTGGATGAATGACCATCTTCAAATGGTCATATCTTTCTTTTAGATTATTCCACAGAACGAGTGGATCCCTTGACTGCGAGATATTCAATTTTCAAAATTTCGTCAATATGATGACGTAAGAATATCATTGCTTTAGCACAGTCTTGTTTTGATGCTTTATTTTCAATTTTAATAGTATCTCCAAGACCCATTGCATCCAAATGGATTTCAACATCCAAGACTCATGAAAGGTAGTTCTTGCCCGAACTATGAAGGGCAACAAACTCAAGTTTAGTAAGATTAGTCATAATAAAGAGAAGAAAAATAATAGTACCTCAGCCTTCAAATTTAGTCTTCAACCTTTGAGATGACAGAGTGTCGTGCTGATAAGTTATAAAATAAAGACTTAAGTACTAAAAGTAAACTAATAACAACCAAGAAAGGAAGAATGTAGTAGAGAGATAAAATAGGAAATTTTGTATCTTTCTTATTTTTGTGTATTTTTCCATATGAGTTACAATGCCTTTTATATGCATAAAAAGGGTATAATGGACATTCACTAATCCATTTACAACATCTCTACTACATTCTTCCCTTCTTGGTTGTTATTAGTTTAATTTTAGTACCCAATCTTTATTTTATAACACGTTATCAGCATGAGACTCTGTCATCTCAAAGTTTGAAGACTAAATTTGAAGGCTAATGTATTATTATATTTCTTCTCTTTATTATGGCTAATCTTACTAAACTTGAGTTCGTTGCCCTTCATAGTTCGGGCAAGAACTACCTTTCATGGGTACTGGAGGTTGAAATCCATTTGGATGGAATGGGTCTTGAAGACACTATTAAAATTAAAAATAAAGCATCAAAACAAGACTGTGCTAAAGAAATGATATTCTTACGTCATCATATTGATGAAATTTTGAAAATTGAATATCTCGCAGTCAAGGATCCACTCGTTCTGTGGAATAATCTAAAAGAAAGATATGACCATTTAAAAATTGTCATTCATCCAAAGGCACGATATGATTGAATGCATTTAAGGTTACAAGACTTTATGTCTATTAATGAGTACAATTCTGCTGCAGAATTATTTCTCAATTGAAACTGTGTGGAGATACAATTAGTAATGTTGATATGATTGAAAAAATGTGCTTCACCTTTCATGCCTCGAATGTGCTTCTACAACAACAATATTGAGAAAAGGGTTTCAAGAAGTATTTAGAACTTATTTCTCATATTCTCGTGGCTGAACAAAATAATGATTTGTTAATGAAAAACACGAGAATCGTTAAACTAGATATACACCATTTCTTGAAGTGAATGAGGTGTACGCCCACCACGCTAGGCATGGAAGAGGTCGTGGATGTGGTCATAATTATGACCAAGAGCGAAATCTTTTTCCTGGTGTTAATCATTCACCAAAGAAAAATTATTATTAAAAGGGAAAAGGAAAAGATGAGAAACGTGAAGCAGTTAAAACAAATTATTTTCGATGTGGTGGAAGAGGTCATTATGCACGTGATTGTAGTATTCCTAAACACTTGGTTGAGCTTTACCAAGCATCACTAAAAAAAAAGGATAAAAATCCTGAAGCTAACTTTATCACTGATCATGTTGACATCACACACTTGGATGTAACCGATTTCTTCACACGCCCCGAAGGAAATATAGATCACTTGATTGGTGACGGTTCTGTGGAAATGGAAGAATAATCATGGTTGATATTTGCTAATAATAATGTTATTAATATATCTGTTGTTTTGTACTGGTCATAATGTGGGAAGTAAATAACTCATGTTTATCCATGTATATTAATTGAGTCCCTTTTAAAACATCTATGGAAATATGAGTTGGAATTTTCTAATGATTTGAATATGAATTGCAGTATATTACAATAATATTTTTCTTCTTATCGTTTTGTGACCATAAAAGGAAATATATAAAGTTATATTTAATATAAAAGTAGATGCACTATCTAAATAAAGTAAGTGGAAACAACAACTTTTTTTTTGTCGCTCAAATGTCCTTTCAAGAAATTAGATAATTATATTAATATTTATTTTAGACATGCTACACTAGACTAAAGTTTAGTGTTAAAGGTTTGGGTGATAAAGATCTTGTGCATTATTAGTATATGATCATTATAATTGTCACGCCCCAAGCCTACACCCTAGACGTGGCTGGCACTCGAGAACCATTGCTAGCCCTAAGCGAACTCTTGGCCTGGCTTACTTACTCAGCGGAAGACTCTAACCATTACTAAAATGATCAAATGCACTTTACTCAACTCGTTAAATAAAATAACTAAGAATGTTTAAAGGTCAAACATTCAACTTGGCCAAAATGACAACTCAAGTCTTAACATATGAAACAATAATGTAAAGACAACTGACTACAAACTGTCTATGAAGCCTTTAAAACAAAGAGGGATGTCGGGACATGACCCCCCGATCATCCTAACAACTGAAAAGCTAAACAATTATGAAAAGGACCCTTCGAAAAGCAAAGAGGCTCACCAACTGACTTTGAGTGCTCAACCTGATTAACGAGGCGCTGAATGCTGATCCTGATTACCTGTGTCTGCATCATAAGACGATGCAGGCCAACTGACATCAGTACATTGAATGTACGAGTATGCGAGTGGAATGCTAACCATAACATATGCTTGAAAAGAATCATAAAGGAACACTTACCTTGGCTTTAATCAACTCATGAATAACTTAACTCAATATAAAGCAGCAATACACATGCGATATATAGAAAGCTTGTAAAACAATAGAAAGCAACTCAGTTTGTTAAAGAAATGCGATAACAACTTAACTTACTCATATAATAAAGTAATATAGTTTCTGTGGGAGTTTCTGTAACCGACAACCACCACTATGAGCCTAAGTGGTGATACATTGTCTTGTCCATACTGCCAGAACTGTCCTATACTTTGTCGTCATATAGAACGCCTTAACTAAGTAGATCCACTAGTCTATGCCAAAAAGCACTTAAGGAATCATCTAAAAAGTATGACCCTTTACTACCCATGATGACAACATGGTTTATGGAGACTTGAGTTATTATGAACTCACGTCCCCATATCGGTGTTCAATACTATTCCCAAAATATACTTAGCTCATGTGTTTGTAAAAACAAAACTATTTCTTTGATTTGAGGTAATTACTCAAAACTTAGCTTAAAAGCTCTCTTGGAAATCGGTGTTTCCCTTTCTTGTTCAAATATAAAAATAGTTTAAACTCTTGAGAATATTTAGTTCCCGTATAATCTTTGAAGAAATGAACTCAACTCTTTACTCTTTGCTTAACTTAAAACTTAAGTCTTAAAACAAAGTTAAAACGTTTGTAAAAGACTTTTGAAATACTTTATGAACTTCTCTTGACTTGATTCTTGACTTCTAAACTTGACTCTTAACTTTCCTTGAATTGAATTATGGATTCAAGGTTCATGATATCATGTTTATGGATGATTTTATGATGTTTAGACATACCTTAGAGTGTTGGAATCAACTAGGAAGTGTTAGTACACTTTAGAAGGACTTAGACGGGCTAAACGACGAAAAATAGGTGGAAAACAACGACTCGGGCGCATCCCTGGCGCGCCGCTCCAGCCTTCCTAGAGCTATGCGGGTGCGTCGTGCCAATCTCTCCTCAGGCAAAATCTGACGAACTTTTGATCTCATTTTCTGATCTTAAATCGATTAATTCCGATTCTTTTTCACAAATTCACTTTAGAATCAGATACCGAAGGCATATACACAAAATCTAACTCAAACAACTCAAGGAATCAACACTTTAATATCAAGAGACTTCTTAATCTCAACCCAAATTCAAGAACGAAAGCAATTCAAGAACACCTATCAAGAACATGCAACTTTCAATCTTTTTAGAACGAATTCACGCTGAATTAAACATGTCTGGCACGTGGATGAACAAACCTAGTATTATGAAAGTCTCACATACCTCGTAGGGATCACCCCTTGACGAAATCCACAAGTGAAATCCTTACGAACGATTATCTTGGCTTATTTCTCCTTACTTCTCCTCTTGCGTTCTTTCTCCAAAAAGCCTAACTTTATTTTTCAAAAGAGTAAACTGAATCCTATCAGTTTAGACCTTAAAATAATTACCAAAAATGAATTAATTAAGTTGGGTATGGAAAAGACCAAACTACCCTTCTAAAATACGGATTGGACTTTCCTTATTTGTACAACCCAACTTCTAATGGGAATATCTCACTCATACGAACTCGAAATTGCGCAAACTCGGCGGCGTTGGAAAGATAATTCCAAGATATTTACTACGGTATCTGGAAGCACACCTAACTCATCCTGAACTAGGAGTTATGGTTGTTTGAAGTTGACCAAAACTCATTCTCCACTTAACCTTTGTCAAATTTCCAAATTTTCATTATTTCCAAAAATTACTCTTTCTAATTCTTGATATTCTAGTTCTTTCGAATAACGAGATGTTACAATATCTCCCCCTTGGGAACATTCGTCCTCGAATGAGATTACTATTACTAGGCTAAGGGTGTAGCATCTAACATTCAGCTCAAACACCAAACAAGTAAATCTAACACATCAAGTATAGAAATTAAAGAGGACTAAGAAGAAAATTAGTACCTTGATCTGGAATTTCTCCGGATTCGAAGAGATGTGGATATCTTTTCTTCATATTCTCCTCAGCTGCCCAAGTAGCTTCCTCAACGAACTGATTTCTCCAAAGAACTTTGACTGATGCTACTTCCTTAGTCCTCAACTTGCGAACTTGGCGATCTAGAATCTGAACTGGAATCTCCTCATAAGATAAGTTATCCTTGATACCAATATCTTCAGTTGGTATGACAAGTGAAGGATCTCTCATGCACTTCTTCAACATGGAGATGTGATATACCGGATGTACCGCTGCTAATTCTTGTAGTAGCTTCAACTCATAAGCTACATTACCAACCCTTTTGGATATTCTGTAAGGGCCAACATACCGAGGACTAAGCTTCCCCTTCTTACCAAACCTCATAACACCCTTCATGGGTGAAACTTTCAAGTATACCCAATCATCTACTTCAAACTCTAACTCCCTTCTCCCAACGTCAATGTAGGATTTCTGACGACTCTGCGCTATTTTCAACCTCTCTTGAATAACCTTCACCTTCTCTATAGCTTGATGAACTAAGTCTGGTCCTATCAGTCCAGCTTCACCAACTTCAAACCATCCAATAAGAGATCTGCATCTTCTCCCAGAAAGAGATTCATAAGGAGCCATCTGGATGCTATAGTGGTAACTATTGTTGTAAGCAAACTCAATGAGAGGTAGGTGATCATTCCAATCCCTTTGAAATCAATCACACATGCCCTCAACATATCTTCTAAAGTCTGAATAGTGCGCTCTGCTTAACCATCCGTCTGCGGATGAAAAGCAGTACTCAAGTTCACATTTGAACCTAAACCTTTCTGAAAAGATTTCCAGAATTATGCAGTAAATTGGGAGCCTCTATCTGAAATAATGGAGATCGAAACTCCATGAAGTCTTACTACTTCCTGAATGTACACCTTAGCATAATCTTCAGCTGAATGGGTAGTCTTTACTGACAAAAAGTGGGCTGATTTTGTCATTCTATCAATAATAACCCAAATAGAATCATGCTGCCTGCAAGACCTTGGTAAACCTGTGATGAAGTTCATATTGATCATCTCCCACTTCCATTTCGGAAGTTCTATATTTTGAGCCAAACCATCGAGCTTTTGGTGTTCTACTTTAACTTGTTGGCTATTCGGGCACTTAGAAACAAATTTTGCAATGCCTTTCTTCATACTACTCCACCAATAAACTTCTCTCAAGTCACGATACATCTTTGTGGAACCCGATGAATGGAATATCTGGAGCTATAAGCTTCCTCCATGATCCTCTCTTGGAGTTCATCCACCTTCGTGCCCACAATCTTCCTTGATACATCAACACACCATCTCCCTCGTGTTCAAAAGCCATCACTTTTTGCTTATAAAAATTTGTCTTCAATTCAAGCAAAATAGGATCTTGGTCTTGTTTTTCTTTTACTTCTGACACTAAAGATGATTCAGCCCCATTCATTGCCACTACTCATCATTTCGTGGAATCCATTAGTCGAATTCCTAACCGTGCAAGTCTATGCACATCTTTCGCTAACTCTCTCTTTTTTTCCTCAACATGGGTGGTACTACCCATAGACAACCTGCTTAAAGCATCAACAACAACATTAGCCTTACCTGGGTGATAAAATATACTCATGTCATAATCCTTGAGTAAGTCTAACCACCTCCTTTGTCTGAGATTAAGCTCTTTCTGAGTAAACACCTACTGAAGACTCTATGATCAGTGAATACATCAACATGAACACCACACAAATAATGACGCCATCTTTTCAAAGCAAAAACTACGAAAGTCAACTCTAAGTCATGGGTTGGGTAGTTCTTCTCATGAACTTTCAACTGTCTGGAGGCATAAGCTATAACTTTGCCATTATGGCATTAACACACAACCCAAACCAACTCTAGACGTGTCACAATAGACCACAAAGCCTTGCGTACCTTCTGGTAAAGTCAATACTGGGACAGTAGTCAGCCTCTTTTTCAAAACCTAAAAGCTTTTCTCACGAGCTTCAAACCATTGAAACTTCACTGTTTTCTGAGTCAACTTGGTCAAAGTAGACGAAATAGATGAGAACCCCTCTAGGAACCTTCTATAATAGCCAGCCAATCCCAAAAGACTCCTAATATCAGTTGGAGATGTGGGTCTAGGCCAATTCTGCACCGCCTCTATCTTTTGGGTATCAACTCTGATTTAATCACCAGAAACTATGTGGCCCAAGAATGCCACAGACTCAAGCCAAAACTCACATTTAGAGAACTTAGCATATAACTCCTTATCTTTTAAAGTTTGAAGAACTATTCTGAGATGGCTAGCATGATCTTCCTCATTCCTTGAATAGATTAGAATGTCATCAATGAATACGATAACAAACATATCTAAATAAGACTTGAATACTCTATTCATAAGGTCCATGAACTCTGCAGGTGCATTAGTTTAACCGAACGACATGACCAGAAACTCATAATGACCATAACGGGTCCTGAATGCTGTCTTGGGAATATCACACTCCCTTACTTTCAACTGATGGTATCCAGATATGAGGTTAATCTTAGAAAAACAAGAAGCACCTTGAAGTTGATCGAAAAGATCATCAATTCTCAGAAGAGGATACTTGATTTTTATGGTAACCTTGTTCAATTGGCGGTAATCTATACACATCCTAAGGGAACAATCTTTCTTTCTCACAAACAAGATCGGAGCACCCCAAGGTGAGACATTTGGTCGAATAAAACCCTTATCAAGGAGATCTTTCAACTATTCTTTTAGTTCTTTCAACTCTGTTGGTGCCATTCTATATGGAGGAATAGAGATAGGACGAGTATCTAGAAGAATGTCTATGTCGAAGTCTGTTTCTCTCTCATGAGGGACTCCGGGTAGATCATCTGGAAACACTTCTGGAAACTCTTTTACTATTGGAGCTGACTGAATGGGAGGTATCTCAACACTAGAGTCATTAACTCAAATTAAGTGATGGACACAACCCTTAGAAACTAACTTTCTCACCTTAAGGTACGAAATGAAATGACCCTTAGGCACTACTGAACTACTACTCCACTCTATGACTGACTTATTAGGAATCTGGAACTTGAAAACTCGAGTTCTACAATCTATTGATGGATAACAGGCATGAAGACAGTCCATACGTAGAATGACATCAAAATCCACCATGTCTAACTCAACTAAATTAGCCATGGTGTTCTTGTGATTGATGGAAATAACACAATCACGATAAATTCGCTCAGCTAGAATAGACTCCCCAACATGTGTAGAAACACAGAAGGGTTCACAAAGTTTCTCAAGAAGAACATCAAAATTATTTGCAACATAAAGGGTCACAAAAGATAAACTTGCTCTTGGGTCTAGCAAAGCATAAACATCAAGAGAAAAGACTTTGATCATACCAGTGACAACATCTGGAGAATTCTCTTGCTCTTGACGACTAGTGATTGCATAGCGGTTTGCTCCTCAGCCAGTACCGAAAGTAGCTCCTCTAGGTGCAGCCCTGTCTGGTGGAGCAATTGATGAAAATTGGGCTCTATTGCCCTGATTCATATTACCTTGCCGGTTCTTGGGGCACTCTTTCATGAAGTGACCCTCTTGTCCACACTTGAAACAACCTGTGGAACCATCGCGACACTTATCCGGGTGGGTTCTACCACACTTAGCACATACCATAGCCCAGTTACCTCCTTGTGCCACACTACCCTGAGACTGCGTAGGTCTAGCTCTGAAGTTCTGCGAATTCTGACCATTATACTCACCTTTGCTTTTGGGTGCAGGTGCACTAACAAATGATGGAGTAAGTCCTTTTTGCTTTTGCTGAAAGGTCAAACGGTTCACATTACTTTTTTGCTGCCTGGACTCATTTCCTGTCTTAGCTTTCTTATTTCTGAATTCCTTCCTATCCGTCAGCTTCCCTTCCTCAACCTGCTGCACATAGACCATCAACCTTGCTATATCCATGTCCCCAATTATCATCGCAGCCCTACCTTTCTTACTCGACAGATGAGACAGCCCAGCAACATATATACTCATCTTACTCCTCATGTCTGCAACCATTTTCGGAGCATAAGGGGATAGTTGGGTGAACTTCAACCCATACTTATGAATGCTAAAAGAATCCTACTTAAGTGTGAGGAACTCTCGTACCTTAGCCTCTTTCAGTTCTCGGGGAAAGAAACCCCCCAAGAAGGCCTTCTCAAAACGAGCCCAACTCGCAAGTGGTGCTCCCTCAGTTCTACCCTTCTTCCACTAGTCAAACCAAGTCCTAGCAACATTCTTCAGTTGATATGCAACTAGTTCAACTAGCTCAGCATCGGCAACGTGCATGACCTCAAACACCTTTTGCATCTCCTCAATAAAGTTCTATGGGTCATCCGTAGTGCTTGAACCAGTGAAACTTGGAGGATTCATTCTCAAGAACTCACGAATCCTCGAAGTATCATTCTTTTCCTGTCGGTTCTCTCTCTGCCTAGCTTGGTTGGTCACAACTTGACTCAATATTCTTATCGCTTCCCTGAACTCAGCATTGGTAACTTCCTCTTGGGGTTGCACTTCAGGTGCATTGGGTACCCCTTGCTCCTCAACATTACGCCTAGCAGGACGACCTCTGACAGCCCTTCATGGAGGCATGATTACTGAAACACACGTACAAGCACAAATTAGAAGAAACTATTTAGAGGTCAAACTCTAACGCACGAAATAAGTGTGAAAGAAATGAGAACATTCCTAAGTGTTCCAGCCTCCTAATTATAGATGTGGCGCGCTTCACACCGATAACTAGGACTCTACAAACATGACTTCATAGACTTCCTAGGACTCTTGAACTCTGTGCTCTGATACCAAGTTTGTCACAACCCGAGCCTAAACCCTAGACGTGGCTGACACTCGAGAACCATTGCTGGCCCCAAGCGAACCCTTGGCCTGGCTTACTTACTCAGCGTAAGACTCTAAGCATTACTACAATAATCAAATGCACTTTACTCAACTCGTTAAATAAAATAACTAAGAATGTTTAAAGGTCAAACATACAACTCGGCCAAAATGACAACTCAAGTCTTAACATATGAAATAATAATGTAAAGACAACTGATTACTAACTGTCTATGAAGCCTCTAAATCAAAGAGGGATGTCAGGATAGGGCCCCCCGATCATCCTAACAACTGAAATGCTAAACAATTATGGAAAGGACCCTCTGGAGAGCCAGGCTCCACCAACTGACTCTGAATGCTCAACCTGATCAACGAGGCGCTGGATAGTGATCCTGATTACCTGTGTTTGCATCATAAGACGATGCAGGCCAATTGGCATCAGTACATTGAATGTATGAGTATGCGAGTGGAATGCTAAACATAACATAAGCTTGAAAAGAATCAGAAAGGAACACTTGGCTTTACTCAACTCATGAATAACTTAACTCAATATAAAGCAGCAATACACATGCGATATATAGAAAGCTTGTAAAACAATAGAAAGCAACTCATTTTGTTAAAGAAATGCGATAACAACTCAACTTACTCATATAATAAAGTAATATAGTTTTTGTGGGAGTTTCTCTAACTGACAACCACCACTATGAGCCTAAGTGGTAATACAACGTCTTGCCCACACTGCCAGAACTTCCCTATACTTTGCCATCATATAGAATGCCTTAACTAAGTGGATCCACTAGTCTATGCTAAAAAGCACTTAAGGAATATCTAAAAAGTATGATCATTTACTACTCATGATGGCTACATAGTTTATGGAGACTTGAGTTATTATGTACTCGCGTCCCTATATTGGTGTTCAATATTACTCCCAAAATATACTTAGCTCATGTGTTTGTAAAAACAAAACTATTTCTTTGATTTGAGGTAATTACTCAAAACTTAGCTTAAAAGCTCTCTTGGAAATCGGTGTTTCCCTTTCTTGTTCAAATGTGAAAACAATTTAAACTCTTGGGAATACTTAGTTCCCGTATAATCTTTAAAGAAATGTACTCAACTCTTTACTCTTTGCTTAACTTAAAACTTAAGTCTTAAAACAAAGTTAAAACATTTGTAAAAGACTTTTGAAAAACTTTATGAGCTTCTCTTGACTTGATTCTTACCTTATAAACTTGACTCCTAACTTTCCTTGAATTGAATTATGGATTCAAGGTTTATGATATCATGTTTATGGATGATTTTATGATGTTTAGACATACCTTAGAGTGTTGGAATCAACTAGGAAGTGTTAGTACACTTTAGAAGGACTTAGACGGGCTAAACGATGAAAAACAGGTGGAAACCAACGACTCGGGCGCATCCCTGGCGCGCCGCTCCAGCCTTCCTAGAGCTATGCGGGCGCGTCGTGCCAGCCTCTCCTCTAGCAAAATCTGACGAACTTTTGATCTCGTTTTCTGATCTTAAATCGATTAATTCCGATTCTTTTTCACAAATTCACTTTAGAATTAGATACCCAAGGCATATACACAAAATCTAACTCAAACAACTCAAGGAATCAACACTTTAATATCAAGAGACTTCTTAATCTCAACCCAAATTCAAGAACAAAAGCAATTCAAGAACACCTATCAAGAACATGCAACTTCCAATCTTTTTAGAACGAATTTACGTTGAATTAAACATGCCTGGCACGTGGATGAACAAACCCAGCATTATGAAAGTCTCACATACCTCGTAGGGATCACCCATTGACGAAATCCACAAGCGAAATCCTTACGAACGATTATCTTGGCTCCTTTCTCCTTTCTTCTCCTCTTGCGTTCTTTCTCCAAAAAGCCTAACTTTATTTTTCAAAAGAGTAAACTGAATCCTATCAGTTTAGACCTTAAAATAATTACCAAAAACGAATTAATTAAGTTGGGTATGGAAAAGACCAAACTACCATTCCAAAATCCGGATTGGACTTTCCTTATTCGAACAGCCCAACTTTCAATGGACATATATCAATCATACGAACTCGGAATCGCGCAAACTCGGCAGCTCTGGAAAGATAATTCCAAGATCTTTACTACGGTATCTGGAAGCACACCTAACTCATCCTGAGCTAGGAGTTATGGTCTTTTGAAGTTGACCAAAAACTCTTTCTTGACTTAACCTTCGTCAAATTTCCAGATTTTCATTATTTCCAAAAATCACTCTTTCTAATTCTAACTATTTCTAGTTCTTTCGAATAGCGAGATGTTACAATAATGATTCAAATGTCATTTTAACACTTCCATTATTTCTTATATTTCATAAATTATTTAATAGAAGATAATTAATGATTTAATATAAATTTATTTCATTACTTTTGAAGATATGGATAATTCTCCAAGCAAATTATCAAATCATGAAGACATTTGCTTGATTGATTCAGGTACAACACACATGATATTAAAAAAATGAGAAATATTTTTCTCATTTAAGTATGTGCAACATGAATGTTACTACGATATCTGGTAGTGCTAATTTGATCAAGGGCTTCGGAAGAGCCATTATAATTTTGCCCAAGGAAGCTAAACTCATAATAAATAATGCTATGTTTTCTCCTCAGTCTCGGAGAAACTTATTGAGTTTCAAAGATATTCGGGAATATGGTTATCATATTAAGACAATTGATGAAATGAATCTTGAATCTTGGTATAACCAAAAATGTCTTCGGGCAGACATATGTTGTAGAAAAATTCCCAGCCTTATCTTTTGGATTGTATTGGGCAAAAATTAGTGCAATTGAGACACATTTTATAGTAAATCGGGGGTTTACTAATTCTGATACCTTCGTACTTTGGCATGATCGTTTGAGACATCCTGGGTCTATTATGGTGAGATGAATTATTAAAAAATTAAATGGGCATCCATTAAAGAATTTGAAGATTCTTTTAAATGGTGAATTTTCTTGTAATGCATGTTATCAAGACAAGTTAATTGTGAGAACATCACCAACAAAAGTCAATATTGAGTTCCCTGTGTTCTTGGAACGTATACATGTGGACATTTGTGGACCTATTCACCCACCAAGTTGGCCATTTAGATATTTTATGGTCCTTATAGATGCTTCTTCTAAATGGTCCCATGCGTGCCTATTGACATCTCACAACTTGGCATTTACAAAATTGTTGGCACAAATAATACGATTACGGGCACAATTTCCTAATAATCAGATTAAGTCTATTCTCCTTGATGACGTTGCAGAGTTTTCATCCCAAACATTTAATGATTATTGTATATCGATTGGGATAAGAGTTGAACATCCTGTAGCTCATGTTCACACTCAAAATGGTCTGGCCGAGTCATTAATTAAACGACTGCAGTTGATAGCAAGACCATTACTTATGAAAACTAAGTTGCCCACTTCTGTGTGGGATCATGCAATTTGGCATACTACAACACTTATTCGTCTCAGACCGACAAATTATCATAAATTTTTCCCATTGCAATTGGTTTTGGGTCAACAACCTAATATATCTCATATAAATTTTTTGGATGTGTTGTATATGTGCCGGTAGCACCACCACATCGCACTAAGATGGCCCCCAAAGAAGGTTAGGAATATATATTGGGTTTGAATCACCCTCCATTATTCGCTACCTTGAACCACTAACTGGAGATATGTTCACAGCCCAATTCGCAAATTGTCGATTCGATAAGACACTTTTCCCAAAATTAAGGGGAGAAAATAGTAAAATTAAAGGAGATATTTTGTGGAAAAGCCATCATTGTCTCATCTTGAACCTTGTACTTCTATTTGTCAGCAAGAAGCATAGAAGATCATTCATTTGCAGAAAATTACATATCAAATGCCAAACACATTTACAGATTTGAAAAGAATTACTAAATCGCATATTCCTGCAAAGAATGTCACAATTCGAATTGATGTCCCTGTAGGACCATCTACTAGTGTCATAGCTAATGAGTCAAAAGCACGCCTGAAGCGTGGTAGACCATTAGATTCAAAGGATCAAAACCCTAGAAAAAGAAAATTAAAATGTCATGTTATAAAATAAAGACCGAGTACTAAAATTAAACTAATAACAACCAAGAAGGAAAGAATGTAGTAGAGAGATAAAATAGGAAACGTTTGTCTTTCTTATTTTTGTGTGTTTTTCTATGTAAGTTACAATGCCTTTTATAGGCATAAAAAGGGTACAATGGACATTCATTAATTCATTTACAACACTCCCCCTTGGATGTCCATGTAAAATTAAATTCTTAGTGAATTAACAAGTATAAATAGTTGTTCCTAATACGCATTACTTGCTGCCTCATTAAAAACCTTATCAGGAAAACCCAATGGGATAAAACTTGGTTAAGGAAAAAAGAGTATAACGCGTATTTTACTCCCCTGATGAAAACCACGATTCAGTTGTCCAAGTTTTCTCATTCCAATCATGTATACCATCTTCTTGAAAGTTGTGGTTGACAAAGACTTGGTGAATAAATTAGCCACATTATCACTCGAACGAATATGATGTACGTTGATATCACCATTCTTCTTGAGCTCATGTGTGTAGAAAAACTTTGGTGTAATGTGTTTCGTTCTATCTCCTTTTATGAATCCTCCCCTGAGTTGTGCTGCATGCTACGTTATCCTCATATAAAATTGTGGGTACTTTGTCGCATTTCTAACCACATTTTCTCGAATAAGGTGAATTATGTACCTTAACCACACATATTCTTGGCTTGCTTCATGAATAGCTATTATCTCAGCATGATTTGATGAAGTGGCCACGATAGACTGTTTTGTAGATCTCCAAGATATGGCAGTACCCCCACATGTGAGTACGTAACATGTTTGAGATCGAGCTTTATGTGGGTCAGATAAATATCCTGCATCAGCATAACCAACAAGGTCTAGACTGCAATTGTTAGAATAGAATAAGCTCATATCGATAGTCCTTTTTAGATACTGCAATATGTGTTTGATCCCATTCCAATAGGAGCAGAGCAGAGCTATATCTTGCTAAAAAATTAACTGAAAAGGTTATATCAGGCCTTGTGGTGTTAGTGTCACAACCCGAGAGCACCCCCTAGTCGTAACCGGTGTACTCGACCTCTCGGAGGTCTAATACAAGCCACTCAGCATTCATTCATCGCATAGACACTAAAACCCAAAAGGAATTAAAAACTTTCTTCACACACGAAGAATACTTCCATTAATAAGCAAGCAGAAGACTTCTAGACTTTATACATGATGTCTCAAAACCGTCTAATACTTGACTACAACATTGGGACTAAGCCCACTTAAAACTATAACAAAACTACTAGACATAAAGGAACATATTGGGTATTGTCCTTGAATCTATGAGGACTCACCAAGTCTTCATCTTCAAACACCTTAGAAACCTATCCATTGACCATAGAATATCAACATCTCCAAATCCCTACACTTTAGTCAAAAGGGGAAGAAAGGGGTTAGCACAATTAAGTACTAAGTATGGAAACCATGCAAAAAAATGCTAAAAAGGACATTTATTTGAAAGTCATGCTTTTATGCCATTTTAGTAAAATCTCATGAACATTGATACAATAGGCATCATACAAGTCATAACCACCAAAATAAAGTCACATACTTCACATTTATATCAATAATCATACCTACCGCTTTACCTTTACCTTGAACCTCTACCTCATGTAACCCTCAAGCTATACCTTTGTGCAATGTATGGGCAATGTCTCATACCATCACCCACACCAAGGCACCACCTTAAGGTTACCCAAAGTGCACTTGCCATGCATTCTTTAACCTTCATTAATAAAGCACATAAACATATAAACACATTGATCAAGTAAGTCACTTCATCATCTTAGAACCTCTATCTAATGTTACCCTAAGGCACACCTAAGTGAGTCATGAAGTGGCCGCCCATACAACCTCTTCATACACACCTAAGT
>JAJOOR010015764.1:0-29909 GCA_036250505.1 Solanum acaule | reverse complement strand
CCCTTAGTCCCTATTTCCCGTTAATTAATGTTGATTGTACTTCTGCGACCGATGAAGTGTGATGACAAGTTTGAGAGGCTTGTTTGGGGTTCCTTCGGGTTCCTCATTCGCCATGTCACGTCTAGGCCCTAGGCTTGGGTCGTGACACTAGATAGGTAGGATCAAATTAAGATTAACTCTCTCGAGTTGAACCCACAACAACCCAATCACTACAATCATCAATTGATAACCTTAATTCTAAAACCTCTTTCTCAAGCAAGCATAGAATACTAGAATAGAACTGTATTTGCAACTATAATTCATGAGTTAATACACAATTACCAATCGAACCCACTTCAAAATAAAAATTAAATCAATAATTACTAACACCCATCAGCTAATTAAGACAAATAATCAAATAATCACACCCCTAAGAATGGGTGTCTTAACCACACATCATAAAAAGTAAGAAATTAATACCCACTACGTTCTCCATAAGTTGGGTGGTAATATCTAAATCTTTACATTGCTCCAATTTAACTTCAAATCGAAACCCAACGAAAATCTACTAGAAAACTCTTGAAAACTAAGAAAAGCAATGTTTCAATCAAAAGCTCCAAGTCTAACAATGGCAGGATCACCTTTTCTCTTTTTGGAAAGCAATTTATATGTTCCCAGATTTTGGTCGAGATCACTCATTGGAGTTCGTCGAGCATTGCTGACCAAGTCGGTGATGTGCCAATTGTTCTTCTCCATCGCCGTTTTGTCTTAACTCTTCATCCTTCAGGCCCCGTAACTTTAGGCGATCAAATTCTTTGTCACCAATCCATTCGGCGGTTCGCCGAAGGTCCAATTCCATCGCCAAGTTGGCTTCTCCCCAGGGCTGGCACGTTGGAACATTTGGTGAGCTAAAGCGCTACTCGGCGATTCACCGAGTGGCTTTGGTGATTATCAGCTTTCACTATATTCATCCTTTTTCATCTTTTTCGCTCATTTTTGCCCGATAATCTCCTTGCCTTGCTCTTTTGCCTTTATATTTGTAAATTAACATTTAAACATTAGTTTAGAGCACAAAATAGGCATCATATTATTAACAAGCCCTAAATGAGTCAAAATCTTAGACTCATCAATGGGTTACGTCCCAACCACTTCTTCTAATGTATTATATTAGCTTATCAAGTCTATGATTAGAGTTCCACACTTATTTCTAACTTCCTTATGATATAACCTTTCCTACTTGAATTTCTCATAGTTTCTATTATATTGTGTGTATGTATGTCAAGAGGGTTGTGTAGGGCCTCTTGGTTTCTTCACTAGGATAAATTGTCCAAAGTTTCATAGGTCAAAAGTAGATAAGGATCCTCAAGAGTTCTTCAATGATGTATACAATATAGTTGGAATTATGGGAGTGTCAATCGTGGAAAAAGAGGAATTGGCCAGTTATCAACTCAAAGGTGTTGCTCGAGTTTGGTTCAACCAATGGAAGGAATAGAAGGCTACTAATGTGGATACTCTTGATTGGGAAATTTTAAAGGGGATTTTCTTTATCGATTCTTTCCTCTTGAGATGATATAAGCAAAGGTTCTTGAGTTTATGCTTTCCTCTTGGCTATGTATGCTCTCTATGGAAAGGATGAATAAGTTTGTGTCGGGTGTTTTCTATTTGGTTGTCAAAGAATGCCAAACCACCATATTGATTAAGTATATAGATATCTCTCGTTTGATGATTCATTCCCTAAACAATTGAAGAGGGAAATCTTAAGGAAAGGGCAAGAGAGTTCAAGAGGCAAGGACCAATGATGCTAAATTTTCCCAGACAAGGTTCTTCCAATGCTCCGACTTCTAAGTTCAACAAGGATAGGACGTCTAACCATAAACCTCAAGGAGGTAATAGAGGTGTATATTTTATAACATATGGCATTAGTTGTGGCAAGAAACATGATGAAAAATGTTTAACAGGTACGAATCGTTGCTTTGGTTATAGAAAGAGTGGTCACAAAGTGAAGGATTGTCCATTGCAAGCTAGTAAGGATAAGGATGGTAGGCAAGCTCATCCTAGTGGTTTTAGTTTGAGTGCTCCTTGTTATAATAGATTTTAAGCTCAGCAGACTCGATAGGATCATGAAGGTTCTCCAGATATTCTGACTGTTGTGCTGAAAGTCATTCATTTTGATGTGTAATTGTTAGTTGATCTGGGTGCTACATTATCATTTGTTACTCCTTATGTGTCCATGAGATTTTATATAGGTCCTAAAGTCCTTTCTTATCCCTTTCATGTTTCCACTCTCGTTCCTGATTCTATTGTTTCTAAGAGAGTTTATAGAAATTATCCTATTTATGTGTCTCATCGAGTCACTCATGTTGATCTGTAGAACTTGATATATGAGATTTTGATATTATTCTTTAGGTGGATTGGCTTCATGCATGTTGTGCTTCCATAGATTGTAGGACCCGATTGGTGACATTCAGGGTTCTGAACGAACCTATCATGTCATGCGAAAGGGGAAATTTTGATCTTAAGTGTCAGTTCATATCTTGCCTAAAGGCTAGGAAAATGAATTCTAAGGGTTGCATTTATCATCTTTTTTGGGTTAGGGATATAGACTTTGAAACACCTACTCTTGAATCAGTTTCACTTGTAAATGAGCGTCTGGAAGTGTTCCCCCAATGATCTTCCAGTATTCCTCCCTAAAGGGAAATAGACTTCGGCATTGACCTTCTCCCAAATACGGAGCCTATCATTTATTCCATCCTTTCATATGGCCTCGAAAGAACTTAAGGAGTTAAATGACCAATTGAAGGAATTTTTAGATAAGGGTTTTATTAGATTGAGTATCTCTCTATGGGGTGCTCCGGTATTGTTTGTTAGAAAGAAGAATGGTTCCCCCCGAATGTGTATTGACTATCAACGATTGAATAAGGTTACCATAGAGAATAAGTATCTTATTGAAAGGATTGATGATTTGATTGATCAACTCAAAGGTGCGAGTTACTCCTCAAAATTTGACCATCAATCAGTTTATCATCAATTTAGGGTGAAGGAAAATGACATTCCAAAGATGACTTTCCAATCCCGATATAGTCACTATGAGTTTCTGGTGATGTCTTTTGATTTGAGTAATTTACCAATAGTGTTCATAGATTCAATGAATAGGGTCTTTACGTAATATCTTGACATGTTCGTGATGGTGTTTATTGATGAAATTTTGACTTACTCACAAAGTGAGGATGAACATGTTGATCATTTGAAGATTGTGTTGCAAATTCTCAAGGATCAGGAACTGTATGCTATGTTTAGAAAATGTAAGTTTTGATTGAGGTCCATTCCTTTCCTTGGTCATATTGTCTCTAGTGAAGGTATTCAAGTTGATCCTAAAAATTGAGACAACTATAAATTGTCCTAGACCTTCATCTACTTCAGATATACAAAGTTTCTTGGGTTTGGCCGGTTATTTTAGAAGATTTGTAGATGGATTTTCCTCTATTGCTTCTCCTTTTATGATATTGACACAAAAGAAGGTGAAATTCCTATGGTCAAAGCGTGTGAGAAGAGTTTCCAATAATATAAAGATTGACTCACTTCAACCCCTATATTGACATTAACAGAAGGATCGGATGGCTTTATAGTGTATTATGATGCTTCAGGATTGGACTTAGTTGTGTTTTGATGAAATATGGGAAAGTCATTACATATTCTTGAAGACAATTAAAGGCTAACAAAAAGAATTATCCAACTCATGATTTAGAGTTAGCAATTGTAGTGTTTTCTCTAAAGATAGTTGTAGTGTTTGCTCTAAAGATATGGTGGCATTACCTATATAGTGTTCATATAGATGTGTTTACCGACCACAAGAGTTTGAAATATGTATTCACTCAAATGGACTTGAACCTTCACCGAAGGAGATCACTTGAGTTATTGAAGGACTACTACATGAGTGTCCTCTATCATCCGGGTAAAGTGAATGTGGTGGAGGATGGTCTTAGTAGACTATCAATAGGTAGTGTCGCTCTTGTATAGGATGGTGAGAAAAAGTTAGCTAGAGATTTTCATAGGTTAGCCTGATTGGGTGTTCGTTTAGTTGATTATAATGAAGGTTGAATCATTGTTCAAAATGGTTCAAAATATTATTTTGTATCAAATTTGAAGTTGGGGCATTATCTTGATCCAGTACTAGTTGAGTTGAAGAAGTCAATTTTTGAAAAATCCATTGAGCCTTTCTCCCAAGGTGGATATGGTGTCCTTCGATAACAAGGTTAGCTATGTGTTCTGAATGTTCATGAGTGGAGAAATCAAATTCTAACAGAAGCTCACAGTTCTCGGTATTCGATGTACCCAGGAGTCACCAAAATGTATCATGATTTATGGGAAGTCTATTGGTGGAATGGGATGAAAAAGGATATTTTAAGATTTGTGACTAAATGTCTGAATTGTCAACAACTAAAGGTTGAGTATCAGAAGTCGGGTGGTTTTGCTCAAAACATTAGTATTCCTATATAGAAATGGAAAGATTTGAATATGGACTTCATTACAGGTTTATCTTGCACTAGTCTTCAGTTTGATTCAATTTGGGTTATTGTGAACCGAATGAAAAATTGGCTCACTTTCTTCCGAGCAGAAGAATATTCTAAGCTTTATATTCATGAAATGGTAATGTTGCATGGAGTTCCCTTGTCTATTATAGTCAATCGTGGCACTCATTCACCTCACGTGGAGTTCCCTTCCATGGAAGTCATTTTTAAAGGTTCTTGGTACTAAGTGAAACTTAGAACAACTTTTCATCCTCAAATCAATGGACAAACCGAGCGTACAATCTAGACCTCATAAGATAATTTAAGATCTTGTGTGATTAATTTAAAAGGTAGTTGGGATGATCATTTTCCCTCAATTGAGTTTTCTTAATTAATAGCTATCATTCTAGCATTGAAATTGCACCATTTGAGGCTATTTATGGTAGGAGGTATAGGTCTCCTATAGGTTGGTTTTTAAGTTGGTGAGATAGCTTTTATAGGGCCCTAGTTGGTGCATGAGGCTATGAGAAAGGTTCGACTTATTTGGGAAAGGTTGAAAACGGCTCAAAATCGACAAAAAATTTATGCCGATGTTAGGAGAAGAGAGCTTGAATACGATATTGATGATTGGGTCTACTTGAAAATTTCACCCAGGAAGGGTGTAGTGAGAGTTAGAAAGAAAGCGAAGCTTTGTCCCCACTATGTGGGCCCATATCATATTTTGGACAAATTGGTAAAGTTTCTTATGAATTAGAGTTGTATAATGATTTAGAATCAGTATATCCAATATTGTAACACGTCGAAAATTAGTATGTTAAACTAAAGCCTAAACGTGAGGGTTAACGTCAAGGGTTAAGGGCAAGGATTAAGGAATTTGGGTGAGGGCCACGGCAAGGGGGCCAAGCTGACAAGAAAGAACTTAGCCACTGCCTACCATGACTACGAGGGTCTTCACGATCCGTGGAGGCCACCACGAGTCGTGGTTCCACCCGTGGTTGGTGAGGCAGTATGCTCCCAAGGCTGCCAAGAAAAGGCTCCCCTTCGCGAGCCACTTCACGGCTCGTGGTGAAGACCACGGACCGTGGGAAGGCTCGTGGGGTTGCCTTAGCCTCACGGGGGCTTTTCAAGTTGGGGGAGGCCAGTGGTCAAGGGACCACGAGCCGTGGTGCCCTTGATGGATCGTGAGGGTAGCCATAGTGCCTGGGAAGGGGGCTGCCTAGTTAGGGCTGCTTTGGTAAATTCCTAATTAGTTAGTTAATTAATGGGGTCGATTTATATTGTTTCATTTCACCTATATAAATGTTTTTAAGTCATTAAACACCCCATTTACTTCATTATTCCCAAAAACCCAAATCAAACCCAAAAGAGTTCATCTTCTCCAAAATTTCTCTCTCTAGAATTTCCAAAGAAGAAGTAGAAGAAATGGAAGCTAGGACTTGAAGATCCAAGGTTTTTCTTCACAAATAAAGGGGAAAACTCCATTAAGGTATGGTAGCTTTTCATCTATGGATAGCTTTCACCCATAGAGGCCCTCCAAAGTCAATTTCAAACTTACCTAAAAAGTTAGGGTTTTACTCAAAGACATGGATTCACTTTGAAAACGTTTCTAATGGTTTAAAATCTTTATAATATGATTAAATTGAAGATTATTTACTTTTTTTAAAGAATAATTCCTCAAGAATCCATGATTTTCCCCCAATTCTTCCAAATTGGATCTTAAGTGTGGGTATTGGTTGAATGTGATTAGAATGTATTGAATTATGAATGTTGTCGATGGATTACTTGAATTATGTATTAATTAAGGAATTTGTATGGTTGATTATATTGAATATCCTCCAAGAAACCATGTAACCCCCATGTCCCCAATTTGTGAATTGTGATGTGTGTGTGAAGTATAGAAAGATGAATATCATGAGAATGTGCTTGTAGTAATTGAACTATGCTAATCATGTTGTTGCCATGTCTAATCTAGTAACTCTAGATGGGTTGAGGAATTATGATTATGATGTTCATGTACATGTTTTATGAATACTTGCAAAGTAATGTGATTATGACTACAATGTAAATGGCATGATGTGAAAGGCTTTTCTCACCAAAATGAATCGGTAGGCCAATGGCACCCTTTCATGAATGATTAATGAAGTATTCTAATGATGTATTCTAATGATGTATCTTGGATCGATAGGCTAATGGCACCCTTCCATGTGTGTATTGATGTACCTTGAATCAGTAGGCTAATGGCACCCTTTCATGTATGACAATGATGAACCTTGAATCGATAGGCCAATGGCACCCTTTCATGAGGATTCAATGAGCTATTATAATGATGTACCTTGAATTGGTAAGCTTATGGCACCCTTTCATGTGTCCAATAATGTACCTTGGGTCAATAGGCCAATGGCACCCTCTCATGAGTAAGAATGTTAAAGAAGAATTAACTACTCTATGGGAATTTAATGCTTAGCACCTAGTGGATATTATGAGGTGGAAGCTCTCCCCATGTTAGACCGGGTTTCTAGTAACAACCTCCTTATCCCATAACTATGTGTCCACACAGGATATTAGCTAGTGGATCCACCTAAGCTAAAATGTTACCGATCCTACCTAGGCAAGTAGACCAACCCTTTACGGTGTGGGATAGACACCGGATTCCATGATTTTCTCTAATGGCCAATGTCAGTTAGGGCTTATTCACATCATGTGAGTTATGTGCTATGGTTACTCAAGAGGTTCTATGAAGTGTGGGTGGTAGTATGGGATGTCATTCATGCATTGCATGAGTAGGCTTGGAGAGTGGCTATAGTGTGTTTCTCAAATGTCATAATGTCTAATGAAATGAATGTGCTATAATGATGCTAATGAGAATGTTTATATAAAGGCAATATGTAATGATGAATGCTTAACTTTGATTGTTATTATGAGTTGCTTTCCTTGTCATGACTTATTAAATGTGAATGTTCCTCGTTTATGAGTACTAACTAAAGATGACAATGAAGAATGGTAAGTATGTGAAGGTGGCCTCAAAGTGGTACTTAGTATGGGTGGTATTATGGGATGTCATTCATACATTGCACAAGTATAACTTAGGGTTACCTAAGAGATGGTTTTTTTATGTTATAATGATATATGTGATGATCATGCTTGTGACTTAGGTTTTATACTAAAAGTGCATAATGATTCTCAAACTTGTTAAATCCATGCTTTTCAAATAAAATGTTCTATTGTCAAGCTTGGACTGATTCTCTACACGCTTTTGGTGAGTCCTCATGGTTCGAGGACATATGAGTCTTTAGTTGTTTCTTTCGTGTCATTTTATGTTACAGACTATGTTGTAAAGGGTTGTGTCCCTTCTTGATACTCGATTGTATTAGATGGTTAATGAGAATAAGTTAAACTTCTGCTAGCATTTTATAAAGACTTTAATTGTATTAAAGAAATGTTTTAAAATTTTGCATCATTTCTTATGTCTTATGTTATGAATGCTATAAGGCTTTTCGGAGTCTTGTACACCGTGTTACGTCCAGGGTTTAGGCTCGGGTCGTGAAAGATATTCCATCTCTCTTTGTTGAAAAAGTGTGTTGGAGATCCAACGTCTATTGTGCATCTGGAAGGTTTGGAAGTTAAAGAAAATCTTTCTTATGAAGAGATTCCGATTGAGATTCTACACCCCACAAGTTTGGAGGTTGAGACACACGGAAATTGCTTCCATGAAGGTTCGTTGGAGGAATCAATTAGTGAGGGTGTTACTTGGGAGTCTGAAGTGGATATGATGTCCCAGTATCATCATCTCTTTCCCTACGCTTCTACTCTTGCTTGAGTAATAGTTTCTCATGGTTCTTTCGGATTCATGCGTTTTAGTCATTCTCATGTTTTCATATGCATGCATGTTCATGAAAAACTTGATTTTGATGTTATTATTTAGCTTGAAGTGATTACCCATTTTTATGTCCATTATGGTGTTATTTGCATTCATGTTGGGTTGTTAGTTTATCTCCTACTCTATTCATGCTCTCTTAAGTCCCATTCAAGGACAAATGTTCCCAAGGGGTAGTTATTGTAACACCTCATAAATTGGAAAGTTGGAAGGTGATAACACTCAAATTACCCTAAAACAATGAGAAGAGTAAGAGGTCGTTAGAAATAAAATAACCCAACAAAGAGTCGGGGTCGAATCCCACAAGGAGTGTTAATGAAAAAAGTTCAATTAGGAAATTAAGATGCATGCCAATTCATTATGGTAATTAGAACAAATGGATGTGTGATTCCACAAAATTTACTTGAAGAGTTTGCTAGCATTTATCACAATTTAACTAAAAGCAAAAAATTCAAACACGTAAGAGGATGTGTAGGGGTGTGGGGATTGGTATCGATGCCAAATAGGGGTACAAGTGCTTGCTCCATAATGCTAGAACAAAATCGATAAGTTGGGTAATCTTCAATGACAATAATCTTCTTTTGATCTCAATGCATCGTATCATAAAATCTTCTTTTGGTCTCATCTATGAGAATCACAAATCAACTCAATACCTTACTAAAATATCTATTTCGAGCTGATTTGGCAAGTAGAACTGAACAACAATTTCTCTTTCAAGTGAAATATAAAAATCAAACCTAAATTGCATGCATCAACCTATTAACCCAGTTCAATTGATCTCTTTTGAGCATCAATCGGATATCTAAATTAGGATTAAGTTTACAATCTTGAACCATAAATTACCCCCATTCTAAATAACTAGAATTCATGGATGAATATCAATAAAACAGGGCAAGAAACAAGACCCACTAAATGAAATCAACGTCCAACCCCATAATCACACCCCTGGATTTAGGTTTTAGCCAAGCATCACAAAGAGGAAAGAAATTATACCAATGATGTTCTCATCCATTAATGTGTTGATGATAAGCAATATTCTTAAACACCCGCTTCAAATTCAACCATGAATTGTCAAATTAGAAGAGGGTTTGAAAATCCCAAAACTAGAAAAAAAAAAGAGTTTATTTTTCAATCTCTAAAATTAAGTAAAAAAGAGTAGTAGAATAACAATGAATTATAGAAGGATTTCCATATTCATTATTATTTGGTGGGTCGCCATTTGTTCTTGAGCTCACCCTTCATTTGATTTAGGATTCAGGTGTTTGAACTTCACTTGGTGAACTCGATCAAATCAGCCTTTCCACTTGGAAAATCACCGATTTATCACCTTGTTCTCCCATTCATCCTTTAATTTAACTCAGGAGTCTATTACCTTCAGCAATGGAATTTCTAGCTTGCATGATGAGTTCGCTGAATCGTCGTTTCCACTTTGGTTTGCCAACCTGCCTTGAATATTTTCAAACATGCACGCTATCATTTTGGGCGAGGTCTGACCTAATGGGCAATCTGCCCTTTTGGTTAGGCAACTACTAGCTGGGAGTTTATACTCCTTTCAATGTTTTTGGCATCAATTTTCGTAGATTCATCCTTGCTTTGTACTTTATCCTTCACGGCTGAAAATATCAAAATATCATTACAATATACACAAATAGGTGTTGAGGACACTAATTGTTGAACTAAAAATGCCTCAAATTAGTGGAAATCTATAACTCATCAACACCACAACTTAAACTATTGTTTGTCCTCAAGTAAATCAAGAACACAATTAGTTCAACAAAGGTGTCTACAATAGTTCTCAAAGTGAGTAAACATGCAAGTGTCATCGCAAGACTACTAGCAAGTATATGCAATAACTCAATCTTGTTCAAGAAGCTTCAAATGATGACTAGCCGGTCTCAACACAAGATCAAGCTCACTAATGCTCCCCTAAAATGAAAATCATGCTTTAACAAAAGCATTCAAGTGTCTTCACATCAAAAACGATTCCATACTCTCACAAAGAACATCAACAAAGAAATTGGGAATCAATACAACTCTCACTTTCCGAAAGACAAATACATGCAAGCGTCAACCCATAGGTTTACCATTATTTTCCAATCATCAGACAATCCCATTTTAGCAAGATCTCAAGGGTATTTTAGCGCTATAATAGGGAGAAGAGTAAAGGTATGACGAACTTGGTTTAGTGACTTCACCTTTTGAAAGCATTGTTGTACTAATATTCACCTCTTCTCAAGTTCTTTTTCATTCTTTTAATTTAGAGGCTCAAACCTCAAGGTTGAGTCTCCCTTTTCTCTCCTCACTTTCACTTGGCTTTCTCTCTTCCTTTATTTCTGCAACCCCAACTTAGGCTTTTGGCCTAAGTTAGATATTAAAAAAAAACCAATTCTTAGAAAAGGATTGATGAGTGAGAAGTTAGGAGCAAATTTGGCTCAAGAGATTTCAACAAGGTTGACAACAAATGGTTTAAGCTCAAATGGTGCCAACTGTACACCCTCACAAGTTAGTCACAACATGTATGAGTTTTTGAGTTCCCTCTTAAACAATTTGTGCCCAAGATCATTTATTGCATTCACCAAGTCTAGAAAATTAGACTAACAAGGAAATTATAGGAATCTCTAGAAAATTAGACTAACAAGGAAAATTATAGGAATCAACAAGCATGCTTTCAAATAATACCTCACCACACATGCCACTTCACACACAATCATTTAACACAATTAAACAAAATCAAGAAGTAGCGTGTGATGTTCATTGCAAGGCTCACATCAGTACACAACTAGTTAGCACAAGAATCAAAAAGATCATTCAAACCTAAAGCAACAGTTCTTTCCTCTTTCCATACAAACACAAGGCGTATATCTCATCATGAGCACTATCCAATACATCGTTATTGGACAAAATTAATCCTCGTATATGTAACACCCCATATCCGAATAAGCGTAGTGACCAAAATTTAGAACCTATAGGTGCTATCCACAAGGACCACAGACGGTCCATAGGTAGACTCACGGACCATAGGTGTAGTCCGTGGTTGGAGCCCCAAAATAGGACTTTCTGACTAGGATCCACAATCCACCAGGATGGGTTGTGGGTAAGACCACGGTCAGTCGACTGGGGTCCATGGATGGGTCACTCAAAACTTGTTCAAACATGGACCACGGCGGGACCTACGAACCGTAGGTCGGTCCAGGCACCGTAGGTCAGGACAAAAATCTCTGACCACCAACCACAATTCACCAGGATGGACCATAGGTCCATCCACGGTTCATCAACTGGGTCCGTCGGTTGGTAGGTATGTGGCAGCTAACGGTTAGCTTAGGGGTAGTTGGGTCTTTTCCTAATTATATGGTTCCTATACTATGTTTTTTTGACTACATTTTAAAATTCCTATATAAGCCTTTTTCCCCTAAATTAGACCCACTTAATTCATTCTTTCTAAATCCCTAAAGAAAAACCAAAACTTCCTCTCATATATTCTCTCTCTAGAACTTGAAGAAGAAGAAGATTCAACTAGGGTTTGAAGCTAAGGATCCACATTTTCCATTGAAGGCTAGTAATTGGAATCAAGGTATGACATCTTTCATTTATGGAAATCTTGCATCCATGGAGTTTCTTCAAAATTCAATTTCAACAGAAAGATAGAAATCTCCCATTGTTAGGGATTGATTCAAAAGTCATGAGTTCCTTTCAAACTTGATTCTAATGGTTAAATTATGTTATTATAAGTATCAATTGATGATTTCCTATGGTTTTAATGATATATCCCAAAGAACCCATGAAATTCTCATATTTCTCAGTTGTGATCTTATAATGTGGGTCTTTGTTGATGAAAGAGGAAATTTTATGAATTGATACATGAACTGATAGAGTCACATGACTTATAATGAAATCCATGTCTAATATTTGAATTCTAGATGTGATGATTGAACGTAGGTTATGAACCTTAAAAAGGTAAAGTATGATATTATGCATGTTTTTATGAAATCTAAGTGAATGCTTTAAGGATAGTTTTAGAGTAAAGTGTCAATGATTAATATAATGTTGTTGTGTTGATTGAAATGGCATTCTCATAAACACATAATGAACATGATGTGAAAGGTTTTCTCACATAATGAAGATTCTGAGGTTGAAAGGCTTTCTCGCATAATTGAATTTAGGATTTACATGTATACATAAACGGTGAAAGGTTTTCTCACACATGATCTAATGAGCTATCGTAATGAACTAACTTGGATTGGTTGTCAAGTACATCCTTCCATGAGACATGAGTTATGTAAAACTTAATAAGTACTTTGTGGGATTTATGCTTAGCACCTAGTGGATATTGAAATGAGATGGAATTTTTTTACGTCAGTTGAGTTCGGGCTTGCCGTGTATGTCTGATGATATGTAAGCCTTTTATGTTAGTTGAGTTTGGGTTTCTAGTAGCAATATTTGTATCCCATAAACTATGTGCCCCTATAGGTTATCTAGATAGTGGATCCACCTAAGCAAAGAGTTCATGATTCTACCTTAGGCAAGTAGGACAACCCTTTTTGGTGTGGGTAATATTAGGTGATCATGTTATAGCTCACATGGTCTCATGTCGTTTAAGGCTTATCTCCCACAACAAGAACATGAATAATGACCTAAGGTTACTCCGAAAGGTATTGTACATGAGTTCAATGGTTTTAAAGATGATGTTGACTTCTATTGTCCATGTTTATGACTTATGATTTCTAATCTCTTATATGATGTTTAAACTTGGCTATTTGCATGTTTTGAAATGAAATTTCCCTTTTAGCATGCTTTAAATATTTTTATGCATAGTTATCATACTTAGTGCATTTTTGTACTAACGCATACTTTTGCCTACATTTTTCACAAATGTAGGGTCCGACAGACATGGTTTCTATTTTAGTGGCTAGAGCTTGGACTTTGATTTCTTCCCGAGCTTGGTGAGTCCTCGTGGTTTGAGGACGGAGTTATTGTTTTAGTTTTCATTTCTTGTAATTCCTTTTTGACATGTTGTACGGACTAGGCTCAATTTCATTCAATACTGTAATATATGGCTATGATGAGACAAGTGTCTAGACGTCCATTTTCTCTTATGAAAAACTTTTAGACTGGAAATGTGTTTTACTCTTATTTTTCTATTTCTTATGTTTATGAGAGCTAAGTGGCTTGTATGGAGTCCTTCAGGGTCATATATGCCATGTTACATCTAGGGGGTACCCCTGGGTCATGACAAACTTGGTAATCAGAGCACAAGGTTTAGAATGATCCTAGGATGGTGTCTCATAAGCCATGTCTAGTAGAGTCTTGTTCATGGGTGTGAAGCACGCTACATTTATGAATGAGAGGCAACAAGATGTTTAGGGAATTTCACTTCCTCATTACTCTTAAGTCATTGATGTTTGCGTAATCAACAACACAACTTCCGATGCAAGTGTCTACGATCGTGCAATAGTATAATAACGCCAACCAAGGGTTGGGGTCGAGTCCCAAGGGAGTGGTTTTGAGAATTAATAGACAAATAAAATTAGTTCTAACTAGTTGTAGCTGAAGACATTAACGATTTAAAACATTGTAAATTAAAAGGGGGACACAAGAGTGTCAATTAACAATGGGGGTTTTGTCACTAGTAAGTAAAACAACAAAATTAACAAAGAAATCTAAGTAATGAGAAGGGATTCTTGGGATGTGATAGGAATACGGGATAGAATAAATCATTGGGTACATGCTTTTGATAGTAAATTCATTGAGTATTTGTGACTAGGCTAGACTTTAAAGGGATAAGCTCTCTCTTGAGCAACTTACCCCATTCCAAGCGGGTTCCTCTAGGACACCCATTTGCCGCATGAAGAACAGCCTCCACCTTAACTCACTCACTCTCTCGAGCTAAGTGTGTGGACATTGGACTAGGGTTCACTCTCTCGAGCTGAACCTCATGTCGACCATCAATTTAGTGGTCTTAGTTTTACGACCTCTCTTTCGAGCAAGCCGAAAACACATAAATGAGATTATATTTGCAACTACAACCTCATTAAGTTCATCCACAACCACTAAATGAAATCACATTTAAACTACAAATAGACTATCAGCAAGCAAGACCCACCAACTAATCTAACCCATATTCACAAAATCACACCCCAAAAATTGGGGTCTATAGCCACACATCAAGAGATAGAAATTTATACCTAAATAAACTTGCATTTAAATGGGTATGAAGATTTAAGTCTTGTTGCAGGCGAAGAATGAAGAATCCAAGAGACCCAAGTCCAAATCCTTAGAGATGAAACCCTCTTCTTCTTCAAGTTTTCAAAACCCTCTCAAACTCAGAGCAAAAATAAAAAGTACTTAAAAATTATATTAATTGTTCCACACTAAAAATAATATACTAAACTACAACTCTCAGTGAGTATTTATAGTTTTCAAAAATCTTTGTTGCAGCGGATCATACAGTGACATTAGTCGGAATCGCCGATTAACTCGGCGATTCTCCCTTTGCTGTAGTTCATCGCCGTCTTGCACAATCCTTCAGCATCGTCGTGCTCTGGGTCATTAGGCGACATGGTAATACCTCGCGGAACTTCTCGGTGATGCGCCGACTGCTTCCTTTTTTCGCCGACTTGATCCTTTCCTTTAGGGCTCAGCACACTAGAACAAAAGGCAAAGTAAGACCCTTCGGCGACTCACCAAGTGGACTCAGCGATCCTCAAGCCTTCATTTCTTCGTTCTTTTCAGCCTTTTTGTTTCTTTTTGCGACGTAGTGTCCATGCCTTCCTTCAAACTTCAAATACCTGAAACTTAAATGTTTTCATCTGATATTTATATAAAATAAGCATTTGAGGACACTAATTCTATCAAAATATAGCCCTAAATGAGTCCAATTTGTGGACTCATCAACACCCCTAACTTAAACTTTTGCTTGTCCTCAAGCAAACTCAAGCTCAGCCGTTCAAAAAGGGAGGTCTCGAACAGTGCTACACAAGACTCAATCAAGAATGCACACAACAAGACTCAATTTACTTATGCAAAGATCAAATGTGTACCCAAAGATTCAAGTTGTGACTCACCAATATCAAAGAATCTCATGCTCACAATACTTGCTTCAAATGCAAGTTCAAGTTCAACCAAAGTGTTTAAATGCCCTCACACAAGGAATGATTCCAATTTCACACACAATGGTTTGTAATTTAAAGTTCCGAAATCAAATGCAACGCTGACTCTCACAAGGAAGAACACAATGCATGCTTTCACTCGTAGGTCTGCCCGTATTTTCCTATCAATATTTGTTTCAGCTCACTCAAGATCAAAAAGGTCTTTTCAAGGCTTGCAATGGGGCTGAGTGCAAAGGTATGGTCATTTACGTTTAGTGACTTTCATCCTCATGAAATGTGGTACTCACAACACTTTCTTTCCTCTTATTTCATCATTTTCTTTAGTGCACAACACATTTATAAACAAGACTCTACTAGACACGGCCTACAGATTCCCTAGGATACGACGTTGCTCTGATACCAAGTTTGTCACTCCCCAAACTCAAGGGGTGCAACTGGATCCTAATGCCAGAACTCAGGCCCGAGCCGACCCTGCTGAACCATTTGCTACTAGCGCATGGGAGCCACACACAATAAAGAAAACAAACAAGTATATCTCGACTTAAAATTAAGCCCTCGACAGGAAAGGTCCCTGTCAACAGATCTATAAAAGAAACAGCTACTCCCAAGAGTTCATATAAAGAAATAGCCAACTAGCACAGAAGTCCTGATTGGGCCATCAAGGCCACTACGATCTCTATAGCGAAACTAAAAGCAGGTATATATCAATACGATACATCAAACAGCTAACAACCATCAGCAAACAAACAAACTAGGCTAGCATAGCCGTAACGTAGTTGTACACCCCACACACTTGTCTGCAAGCCTCTAAAAGTAGTAAATATTGGCGGGACAGGGCACCATCCTACCCATAAAAATATATACAACAAAAGCTAACAAACCTCCCAACTCTGGCAGCTTCGGAGGAAAGGGGCTAGCCAATCAGATAGAAGTCAATCCTGCTGCTGAGGAGGTCTACTCAAGAAATAGGGCATCAGTACAAAATAATTTACAGAGTATGAAAGGCTATAGACTAAATGAGCAAGTATCATAATATACCAAAACCAATCAGGTAAGGAAATCAAATTTAGATAAGCATGCTAACCCACTACTAAATCTAAAAAAAATACAATAACGATCAAACAACAACCTAACCAAGCCCCCATAAGCTCGGTAGGTACAAACAGCATACCACCTACCTAGGCCCCCATAAGCCTAGAAGGTGCCAAATCAATCTACATAACCCTATCGGTTGCCCCTTGTTTTTGTAAGAAGTCACGTAGCCTTTTTTGGCAACGATATAGCCCCGTAGGTAGCGCATAGCCCTCTTAGGCAACATCATAGTTTTGTGGGCTGCACGTAGCCCTCTTTTGCATCACATAGCCCTGTAGGCAACACATTGCGCTCTTTGCTGTCAAAATAGCCCCGTAGGCAATACATAACACTCTTTGGCATCAATATAGCCCCGTGGGTAACACAAAGCCCTCTTAGGCAATAACATGATCTTATTAGACAACAACATAGCCCCCATAGGCAGTTTATAACTCAACAGCTAACCACAATAACCCCAAGGGCTATAACAAACAATTGAATAAGCTAAAGGTGAGCAATTTAGCTATAAACAATATATATATATAGTTCCCAAGTCGTTCCTAACTGAGGGTCGTTCTTAACCAGATTATGAGTCCCTATAATGAGGGTTTATAACCACTCAATCAGCCAACCATTCACAATTATATCTACAAGATCACCAACATTAACTACCCTACTATATCACTCCCAAGCTCTAAGGAAACATGCCGAACGAAGGGAATAACCTTAACATACCTTTTCCATTATAATTTATGTTGAAAATACCTCTATCTATACCACTACAACACTAAAAAAAAGTAAAATCAATCAGTAATTAAGGACAAGAATTACTACGACAATCGATATGGATTCCTATCGTAAATTATTATCCAAGACTTAAAGTATCCATAAACTAATAAAAGATCGTTCCTACCTTTCTTTACCCGCCCAGAACACTTAAATAAAATCAAACCACTGAAAAAACCCTGCTACCACGACCTCTACAGAGCTACACCGATCAATTCACCATGAAAATTATACCAAAACGACGAACTCGCGAAGTAGGGCAATTTTTGATAAGGAACCAAGAAGAGATCATGAACACACAAGGATGATTTGAGGAGATTTTCTCTGATTTTCGTTGGTTTCTTACAATCTTGAATGAAGAAAAATGAAGAAGATGATATCTTATAAGCTTCCACCGACCTAGGGGACCCACCTCACGTGCCTGCTAGCGCAGTCTTGTGAAAATATGAATATCTCTCTATTCTGAAGTCGTATGAACAAACCGTTTGATGCATTGGAAACTAGACTCGTAGACATTTGATTTAATGGATTGTGGGCCCCATAAATATTTTATAGATTGTGAGAAAACTGCTGAGACATTTGACCCAAATTTAAGAGAAATCTTTAAAATGGAACTTACGATAACTTTCGTCAACTTTTATTTTGCGACTTACCTTACTTCAAAAGTTGAGATACAACCCTTGAACACTTAAAATATGACATACCACATAATTCTTATAGATTACTCAGCCACTTTATCTTTCCAGGAAGGTACGAGTTAATTTAGACGTTTCGAAAAGTCGGGGTGTTACAAGAACTCTCTAGACTTGGCTCTTAACTTTCCTTGAATTTTAATTTATTGATTCAGGTTATGATTCATGTTTATGGATGATATCATGATGTTTATAAGTACCTTAGAGTTTATAAATCAACTAGAAAACATAGGTACAATTCAAGGGAACTCAAACGGAAAGAAGTGGGAAAGGGTAAAGGACCTGGCGACCCTGGCATACTAAGTGGCGCAGGGAGCCAGAGCCTAAATTACAGAAGGCTGGTTGGGGTGCACTCAGTGGCACGACGCCCCAGAGCCAAAACCATAGACCCCTATTTCTGGCGCACTGAGTGGCTCGGTGCGCCAGACCTCTGCCCTGAAAATCGACGAACTTTTCTACTCATTTTCTAACCCCGATTCACCAAGAATTGAATGGTTTCTTCCCCAATTATTTAGATTTGAATACCCAACAATAGTATACAAGAATCTACTCAAAAACAACCTTAAACTCATGCGATTATATCAAGAACACATCAAAATCTCAACAATCAAGATAATGAAGGAAACTTCAACAAAACTCATCAAGAAGTCAAATTCTTTACTTTCAAGTACGTAATTCCGCGCGTGGGTGAACGAACCCAATGCTATGTTAACTCAAAAACCTTGTTAGGAATTAAACCTTGGAGAAATCCGCAACGAAACCTCAAGAACTTGACAAAATCTTGACCTTTCTCTTTTCTCTTCTTGAACTCTTTCTAAAAACCCTAGCGTGAATTGTAATTGCGTAAACTGAACCAATTCATTTTAGACCCTTAATTAATTATTAAAAATGAAATAAATCTGATAGGGTAAGGAAAAGACCAAAATACCCCTCTTAAATCCGGGTAACTTTCCTTAAATTGACAACCCGACTTCAAACGGGCATATATCCCTTATACGAGCCCGAACATTAGCAAACTCGGTGGCTTTGGAAAGAGGATTCCAAGACCTTTCATTTGGTATCTTGTAGGCTACCTAACGCATCTTGTACTGAATCTTATGGTCGTTTGAAGTTGACCCAAAACTTATACTTAGCATAACTTGCCAAAATTTCCAAATTTACACTTTCCCAAAATAGTTCTTTCTAATTCTAGTTCTTTCTAAGGCGGGATGTTACATAAGCATACTAAATCTCTTGTGCTTGGTGAGTGACAAACCGATGTTCGTCATATTCGACCAATACTTCCTCCTCAAAACCGAGTTCGTGTGTTATTCTTGACTTTGTAAATATCTATAAATCACTATAACATATAAGTGTGAGAATCATGTGTTGAACAATGCTATTAGATAGTTAGAAGTCAAAGAAAAGGGTTGGAAATTAATTTGGAACCAAAAATAAACATACTAAAAAGCTTAACCCTCGTAGAAAAATAGTGTCAAATATTGCAAAAGCAAAGCCATTTTCTCTTGAGTGAACATTGCAAAAATGACAAGAAGGTTGTTTACGCAGAGATCGCAAAAGGAAAGGAATATCTCTTAAGTGAACATCGCTTATGCAATTGCGAGTTTGCTTTTACGAACAGTCACCCCCCTTCTACATGAACAACCAACTTCACTTCTCAATTTAGCACAAAATTTTAACTCTCCAGCAGTGTAAAATCAACAACAACCAAATAAGCAATCAAGAAACTCAAATCATTTTGGCACAACAAGTTTCAAAAATTAATTTTGAGTTCTTTTGGGTATTTTATCAAACACATGGTACCCAATATGTTTTCAACAATTATATCATGAAATGGAAGCTAAAGACTTCCCCAAATACTCTAAATTAGGCACACACATGCATTTAACAAATTAAGCAAAGAATACAGCCAACAAATTCACAATTTTAAACCCCCAAAGTTAGAGAAGTTACTACCCACATAATACCCCCCCCCCCCCAACATTCAATCAAGGCAAAATCAATTGTTCAAATGAAATTTACCAATTCAATAGAGTAAGAGTGAGAGAGACATATAGGATTTTTCTTGCAAAATGAAGACCAAGAGTTTTAGAACAATTTGAGACAGCTGAGTGAGATAACAAGAAGTTGTACCTTTTATTTTGGGTGTTTTGCTTGTTTGGCTTCTATCCACTGCCTTTTTAAACTCTTACCTTTTCTTAAGAGATTATTGGTCACTTTTGTGACGTTTCATTAAACACGGGGTTTTCTTAAGTGAGTGCCACTCCGCTTAAGCGATGTTCTCTTTTGCGAGAGGGGGTTGCTTTTACAGACTTTGCTTAAGCAAACTATTGTTCGCTTTTGCGACTTCTGAGGCCCTTTTGGCAGGCTGCTCACTGTGCATTTTAGCAAACTCGGGGGGTGCTATTAGGTGTTTTTCCTAGTCTCATTGGGTGAGCCTGGGTGCCAAAAAAGCTTCCCAAGTCATATTTTGATGGGGTCTTAACATCCAATTTCATTTCCTCTAAGATTCACGCCTCCAAACCTGTTCAAATTAGTTTCAAAAACTCTAAAATCATAAGGCTTAGTCAAAAACAAAAATTAAACCAAATCTAAAATCAAAAACTCAAAACTAAACTAATTTGAAAATTGATGGGTTGCTTTTCATCAAGCGCACAATTTAATGTCGCGGCGCAACGTCGTGTGCATCACCCTTGTTTCCACTTTGAGGCAACGAACCTTCTCCCCAACTTTAGATCATATTCACTCCGAAGAGCATGGGGAGTGCAAGAGAGAATCACACATTTCACCCGATCTCTCCACTTTGAAGACTTGTATCTATTACACAACTTTGTACTCCCTCCGTCCCATTTTATATGTCACCTCTTTACTTTGCACTTGCATTAAGAAATGATGTAACTTTACCCTTCTACCCTAATTTAATGTTTTCTTCATTCAACTTTACCAAAAATGATGAATACATTTTCAAAATTAATTAACTACTCTATCAAGGGTATAATAGGAAAAATATGGTAATTTATGCATAAATTTTATAAAATGACAAGTATTGTGGTCTACCTATTTATAGAAAGGGATGACATATAAAATTGGACAGAGGGAGTATCATTCTTCCATTTTGGAACCTTTCGCAAGCCTGAGGATGAGAGGGTTGTTAGGCCACCTGAACATTGTCTTTCAGGATTGTTGGCTTTCAATAGTGTGACACCCTCAATTTCACTTGAACTAAAGATGCCAATTATGATCTTTTTGGCTTTTTCTTGCAACTCTGGTATCAAGCTATTTATTTCAGCTTCTTGGATTGTTATTATTTTGGGTTTGTTGCACAAGATCAAGATATCTTCTATATCCACCTCAATATTTTCTCTTGCATTGGCGTTAAACAATTCAATCCCAAACATGAGTTGGATCGTCTCATCACACCAAGCAAGGTACAAGTTGTGAGACCTTCTTTGCTCTTTTCAGCCATTGGAGAATGAAGAGTTTTCACCCTCATAGTTATTCTCACCTTAGCCCAAAGAGTAGAAAGCCTAAACTCAAAGTCGACCATGTCATAGCACTAAGCTAGGTGCACTTTTCGATGACTTTTCATAACAAGAGAGAGTAGGTGTAGGGCATTCTTGCCCCAAATGAGTTTTTCACCCACGACCCTAAGCCTCAATTGATTTATCACATTTGTTTCATCACAAGGACAAGTGTTGGTGTAGGGCAATACCAATCCCAAATATTTCATGATCACAAAAATCCAAAGAAACAAAACAAAAGAAAATAAGAACCTTATTCACAATCTAGCTAGAAACAAGTACATTAGAAATCCTAAATCAATTCAATATGCCTAATTGTTCCGCAGCATAGGAGTTATTATTTATAATGCTCAAACTACTCCTGAAAAACAATCAAAAGAGTAGGTGGTCATCATCAATAAAAACATCCAACTAAGACTCGGGGTCGAATCCCACAGTGAACAACTTGTCGACGATTGACAAATTAGAGAACTAATAGCTACAAGATTGAATCTAATCACAACAATATATACACAATTGTCAAATTAAGAAAATGGTTTAGCAAAAAAATGAAGGTGTTGGGCAAAGAACAAATTAAGCAAAGGCTAATCGGGAATTGAAAAATTCAGGCTTCAACACTCACTCTACGATGCATTGCAATCTCAACACATACTCATTCACTCATGGGTAGTATAGGTAATCATAGATTAATCCTAATCTTCTTTCGTTCTCAAAGGACTATTTCATGACATCTACTTTCAGTCTCAATAATGTAATTCAACAAAGCAACCCACTACCTTAACTTAGACATCACCTTCAAGCAAGCCTTTCACTTAACAATGAAACCTTAGATTTTCTCCTTTCGATCTCAAAATCAAGATTTAAAGCTAGAATGGGATTAACATCACATGTGCCACTCCACAGATTCTATTTTCAAGCAACCCACAAAGCTCGGACGATAGAATTGAGCGGGCACTCTCAATTAATATATTCAAACATGGAGAATAGATTAAACCCAATTCATGAATGTGAAGAATGCAATCAAATACAAAAGCAATAGGATGAGAAATCAAAGACCAAATGAAATTGCCTATCTCTAGCACAAAATTGCAACCTCAATTAGCAATTACACCCACAATTCATGTTATACAAAGTAAGGGAAAGAAGATAGGATAAATGATATTATCATTAGAAACACAATCTTCAAACCAAAAGATGAATTATGAGGCAACTCATCTTCAACGTCTCAGTCCAAAATTAAGAACAACAAGAAATTACTCTCAACTAAGAAGATGAGTTTTTCTCTCTTCAATAATCTCTATCTAGATTTTCAGATTGGATGATGAATAATGCTCCCCTCTAGCCCTATTTTTTGAATTTGGATTCAATGCTTGAGAATTTCCAAATCTGACCATGTCTCGATAGGCAGTCTCCGTAAAAGTGACTGGGAGTTTGTAAAAGCGAATGCCGCAAAAGCGAACATCATGTCGCTTAAGAGAATTCTACCTTTCTTGACCAGTTTGCAGAAGTGAACCCTGCATCATCGCTTAAGAAACCAGTTGACTTTGGTTGATTGTTCGCAAAAGCAAACAATAGCTCGTAGGTGCAAGATCTAAGGATCAATTTCTGCCAGTTTCAGCTCTTTTTACACTTTTGTGCATCATTTTTCCTTCTAGAAACAAACACCTGAAATAAACATAATTCAATGGATAATTAGCCTCTTTCTCTACTTGAGTACCACAAAATCACAAAAAAAGAGCAAGAAATGAGTGCAAATCCATCACTCATCAAATATGAATTATGAGAGTTATGTATCTTCTAATGAGAAAGATGTTTATGATCTAGGGTAACTTTTGAGATAAGCATCATAAATTTGTGAAAGATTTTCTCACATACATAGATAATCATGATAGGTGAAAGAATTTCTCACATACTTAGATAATCATGATAGGTGAAAGGATTTCTCACATACTTAGATAATCATGATAGGTGAAAGGATTTCTCCCATATGCATGAATCATGGTTTAAAGGAGTTACTCTTATAAGACTTCATGATTTTAATTGGTTTTATGATTATTGTCTTTCCTAATGTCATGTTTTGATGATTGAATTTATCTATTCCATTGGGAATTAAATTAGCATTGAGAGTATTTTACGGTGGAGGCTCAAATAGAGTAGTCTTTAGTAGCAACCTCTAGTTCCTAACTACGTGCCCCTACAGGATTTTTCTTAAATGACCTAGAAAGTGGCTCCATAAATAGCATATGAATGAATCGTACGGCATTTTACCTTGGCAATTAGACTTTCCCTTCTTTGTGTAGGTGTTACATCAGATTCTATGTTATAGCTCACATGGTCTATTTTCATTTAAATCCAATATCCCACAAAACGAACTAAGTTACTTCAAAGGTTTTTATGAAGTTTTTATCATGCTTCAAGATGCATTGACCATGTTCATGATTTACGGTTCTTCCTTAAATACTTTTCAAGAAGTTTTGTTTGGTCATGCATATCATGTTTTCCCTGATGTCCCTTTATGATTATGTCACGACCTGAGAGCACCCCCAAGTCGCGTCATGGCGTATTCGACCTCGAAGAGGTCTTATACAAGCCCTTAGCATTCATTCATCACATAAGCAATAAAAGAAATAGTGCGGAATTAAAACCTTTTTAAAACAAACTCATAAGACTTGAAAGTCAACAACATTTTAAAGAAATCTTTATACACAAGCGGAATACTAGTCTCACATGGCCAACTTAGATCCAAAATTTCAAGAAACATACTAGGGGCACGGCCCTTTACATTTGAAAGAAACTACAATTCTATTACAAATGTCTTAATAAAAGAAACTAGAATATAGAATCCTTGTCCTCGACATATGAGGACATACCAAAGTCTTGAGGAAACTCTAGTCCCAAGCTTCACTATGGAAAGCACCTCACTTGCCAACACCTACACTTGTAGTAAAACATGGAAAAGAATGGAGTTAGCACAATTAAGCACTAAGTATGATGACTATGCAAAAACATGCAAAAAGGGACATTTATTTGAGGTATATGCTTTTCATGCTATTTTTTATAAAACTTCATAATACAATTATAAGAGACATATTACAAGTCACCATCCACATACAAGATAACACTCACATAACATACATGCTCAACTAATACCAAACTACAAGACATAACCATATTTATCAAGTAAACTATTTCATCATCTAAGACCCTCCATCTAAAGTTATCCTAAGACCCACCTAAGTAAGACATGAAGGGGCCGCCCATACAACCTCTTCACACACACCTAAGTGCTCCTCAAGACTACTAATGATAAGGACCTTTCCCTTTCAACACAAACCAATAAGTCAACATTTGGTATTAGAGATATTTAAGGAGACATTCATGCATATAGGGGACTTCACATAATAGTCATTAAAGACTTAGGGAACTCACTTTAGTACCTTCAAGGCCTACTCGTGCCACGTGTAGATAGCATGCCATACTACTACCTACACATTCTAGAACCTATCAAGTAACTAGAGTGCACATCCCACATGATGGGTATAGGCATTAACCGACATCCACACTAGCTAGGCATGGAATCCGGTGTCATAAGACCCCACACCGTGGAAGGTGTTCTACTTGCCAAGGGTAGAACTAGTAAACAACCCATGTAGGCACATGGTTTAAGGGATATCCAAAGACGTTCATTGTACTCTTGCCTCATACTCGGGATGAGCTACCATCTTAACCATATCCAGTGGTGCTTAGCCTTAGTTCCCATAGAGTAAATTTTTATTTACATATGAGTACTAGAGAGGGCGTCATAATTAGACCTACCGACCCATAATACTCTACCAAGAAGGGCACCACAAGGATCTACCGATCAAGGTTCATAAAGGATTGCTCATTGACTTTCTTAGAGAGGGTTTCTACCGTTCCAGCCCACCAACTCCAAGTCTATCATTTCACACAAGAAGAAGGCACCATCATAAGGTCTACCGCTTCAAGGTTTACATTAACTTAGGGGTCTAGACTCACCATGAAAGGGCACCATACTTAGGTCTAACTGATTAAAGTCATAGTCTAGAATACCCCATTAGTCATTTATAGAAGGGCATCAACTTTTGGTCTACCGATCCTAGACGTTCATTCATTCATTCATTACTCAAGAAACGGATGCATATGCCTACCAAGTCAAGGGATCACATTCAAGAAGCTTTCATGTAGCAAGGAGAGACAACTAGGTCTAACACATCAAGATACAATACCACCATATAGAGACTCTTCATAGTCTATCATCATCAGATATGAACATTAAGAGAGAACATACTTTCAATCACAATACAACAACACTTTATACTAGATCACCTTGAGATCACATGAACGTCTTCACATTGTACATTCATATATACCATAACATAATAATCCTTCGATTCACCAGATAATGCCTTTAAGGCCGTAATCACAATACATACCATAAGTAAACACCTCCACCATAAGTGGATCAAACCATACAAAAGCAAATCCAAATACATCATGAGTTAGGTCAACTTACCCTTCTCCAAAGCCATAACCACCATTTATCAATCCTCCAACAATTCATCATAAAATGATATAGGTAACAATAGAAATCAATAATACAAGTCAATCTAAGCACAATGCCATCCATATACAATCATAATTATCAAACCCACTTCCTAAGGCAAATTTAGGAATTTAGGGAGATCATGGGTCCATGGATTTCTTCACGTTAAAACATCAGTTGAACCATAATATAATCATAATAAATCATTTGAAACCATTTAATGGCAGGACCCATGAGTTTGAGGAAGAATTGGGGTTTTTCATAACTTTTGAAAACCTTGAAAACCATTTTGAGATTTGGCTCTAGGGCGAAAACTAGCCCTAGATAGAGAGCCACCATACCTTAGTTGATGAATTCCCAAAGAAATTTGATGAACAAAGCTTTGAATCCAAACCCTCGTTCCCACTTCTTCTTCTTCCTTGAGTTGAGAGAGAAATATTGAGAGAGAAGAACTTTGGAGTTTTTTATTAGGGTATTTGAGAATAATGAGTTAAAGGAAGGTTTTAAGACTTAAAACTATTTATATTAATGATATAAACCATTTAAAATCAACCCCACATGATAAAAACTTAAAACGAAATTACTTAAAAACCTTTCACTTGGGCAGCCCCGTCAGGGACCACGCCCACTAGGAAGGGTCGTGAAGGGCACCACGGCTCGTGGTGGTGCCCGTGGTCCCTTGACCAGTGGGCCTCTCCACCCCAAGGCATCTTCACGGAGCCTCCCACAATCCGTAGTGCACACCACGAGTCGTGATGGAGCTCGTGAAGATGAGGCAGCACCTAGGCAAAGTTGTCTTACCTCCCTTGAGACCAAGTTATCTTCACGCCCAAGTATACAGACCATCTAGGGCACCACTGGTCGTGGTGGTGCCCGTGGTTTTTGGGGCAGTGAGCAGCCAACTTGGGACAGCCTTGGCTTTTTGGCTAGGGCTTGCCCCTTTTGGCTTGGCTCCTTGTCTAGCACCCTCAACCAACCTAGAGTAGGTCTCAAAGCATGGAGTCTAAGACATGCCTTGACGTTGACTCACTAAACTCTTTCAACCAAGGCTAGGAACTACCACACACCACTCCGAACACATAAACTCACAAGACTAGTTCCCGAACATCATGGCCGTCCCTTGACGTTCAATCCTCAAAACTCTTCCAACTAGACTTTAAAGGTCAAAAATCAACATTTAAACAAGTTACTAACTTCTAAAACACATGAGATGCTCTAGTTCATCCTATTTCATTTTAGGGTCGTTACAGATTATGTCTCGTGTTTTATGTATATCCTCATACTTAGTACATTTCATGTATTAATACATATTTGTGCCTACATTGTGTTATAATATAGGGTTTGGCGCTTCTCCTCTTCCCACTCGTGGCTAGTTGACTATTGATCGTCGAAGATCTAGTAAGTCCTCATGTTCTGAGGACCATGTCATTTTTACCATGTTTTCCTATGTCTTTATTTTTAGGATGTTGTACATGGTGTATGAGTTTTGCCACGACTACTTCTTTTGATGTAATAGATCGACTTGTCAAGACTATGATTAGACTTCCGCGTTTATTTCAAACTCCTTTATGATATGAGCTTTTCTACTTTAATTTATCGTATGTTCAATTATATTGTATCTTATGTATGACAAATGGTTTGTGTAGGACATTTTGGGGTCTTATAGACCATGTCACATTCAGGGTATACTTTTGGTCGTGATAGGTGTTGTTGTGAGCTAAAAATACTTATTTTTAATCATTATTTGTCTCACATTTAATATTTTTATTTGTCCTTTTTTAGCATGGATTTTATGAATTGTGCTTAATAGTGTATTTTATTTGTAAGATTAAAATGATGTGAATACGAAAAGATTTGGAGCCAAAACGAATTAAAGATGATAGATTATAGAATGAAATGTGAGCTAAAAAATACATATTTTTCATCATTATTTGCCTCATATTTAATATTTTTATTTGTCCTTTTTGCGCATGGATTTTATGAATTGTGTTTAATAGTGTTTTTTTTGTAGGATTAAAATGATGTGAATATAAAAGATTTAGACTCAAAACGAATTAAAGATGAAAGATTATAAAGAAAATCAAGCAGAAAATGTAATAGATTAAATTTAAATTGAAATATGCACATTTGCCACGTGTTCCAATATGAAGACAAGAGCAGCAAATTGTTCATTGTTGAGCGGCTGCCGGCACTGTGACGCGGAGACCTAATTTCTTTGGATTTGGGTTTCTCAATTTATTTAGAACTCGATTATTTTATTTAAGGTTTTTTTATATTTATAAATAGTCTTTAGGAATAATTCTTGAAGGGAGGAGGATATGATATAGAAAATAACCTTTGACCTGGAAAAAATGAGAGCCGTCGTAGAGACCGAAAAACTTTGATTTCATCTTTTTTTCTCTTTTATTATTTTTACATCTTTTATGTCAATTATTTGTTGTAATTGTTCCATATCTATGTGAATTTAAACTTCTTGCTATGGTAACTTATAAATGATTGTTTAGTGATTCTACATGTGTTTATCATATTAGTAGTCCTTATATTCTTATATTACTATTTTAATATTTAATCACCATTAGAATAAACCTATTGTATACTTTTGAACTTGGGAGAGGAATAGAGGATGGAACCGAAATACAAGGAGCATGATCTTTTATTGCTAAAATTAGAATTGATTTGCATCTAGGATAGGGATATGCCTATGTGGCGTGATTGGTTCAAATACAACAAAAGAACGTAATGTTCCATAAGTGATTAAATCTATCCATGTTCAACGATATAGTTAGACTGTCAACTGTGGTAGGCGGTTAGAGGTCAGAAGATCATGACCATATTATCAATTTTGTGAATCAACAACTAGATAATTAATTAAGTTAATGAAATTGAGGCTAAACATAATTGTTAGTTTTGATTGATTCATTCATCCATTTTTAAGGACAAGCCATGGGTATTTGCCCTAAAACTTATTTCAGTAGCTTCTGTAGGCCTTTATGAAAAAAAAAAAACTTATGTCTATTTTGAACACAATAATATTAGGTTATAGCATGAATGCTACAACCTCTAATTGTTGAACTTTCAATTGATTTATTTGGATAATAAGTCAATTAAGATTTTCAACTACTTTGTGCCAATAGTTATGCTTGAGGACAAGCAATAGTTCAAATTTGGGGATTTGATGAGTTGGTATTTTATCAACTTATTGATCTTATATTCATCAATTATTACTATATTTTAATGTTAATTGCAGGGATTTTAGGTCCTAGTTCACTTATGTGCATATATTTTGTAGAAAAATGAAGTTTGAATGATTTTGATCTTAAAACAACTTAAGCATACCGGCGAAGGAACTGGCATCTCAGAGAAGCCAACTCAACTAGCATCTCACTAGCTTTACTAGAATTAAATAGAATCAAGCACGGGCGAATAACTGGCGCAGAAAAATTCATGATCAGTGTTCTGCTAATCCAAGCGCAAGTGTGGTAGTAGAACTAAAGGTTTAAGCAGTGCTGTGATTGAAATTTAACAAGTCCATGTCACAATTTTTCTGGTCTAGCTCAAATCAATTCTAAAAGCTCAAGGAAAAAATGTATTTGAAGGATAAAGTGTTTTCTTAGGAAGGTTTAAGTATAGAATAAAGATTTGTATGATTATGTACTATTATCTTCTTCCTAATTGAGAATATTGTAGAGAGTCTTCTTTTTTGAAATTTGTAGTGATAGAAAATAGCTAAGAAAGGAAACTCATATTTGTGTACCTTGGTAAGATTGGATCTCACCATTGTCTGTCCATTTTTGCTTGAAATGAAGTA
>JAJOOR010015763.1:0-23024 GCA_036250505.1 Solanum acaule | reverse complement strand
TAAAAAGTTAAGAACAATAGCTAAACTATCTTTTATTAATCACGAATATAAATAAATAATAAAGGAGAAGAAAGAATAAACCACAATTCTCCGGCCTCTACGGCGGCTCTTCCAAAGTTCCTAAGCTAGAAGAAAATTTATATTGTGTATTGTATCTTGGTTCTTGGCTCCCTCAAGAATAACTTTTCATGCCCTATTTATAGATATAAAAACCCTAAATAAAATAATTGAGTCCACCTTAAATTAGGAATCCAAAACCAAAAGAATTGGATTCCTTTTTTTCCCGTGAGGCAGTCTGCGTGAAGGCCAAATTCTTGCGTCTTCAACACTTGCCACGTGTCAGTTGCAGGTAAGTTCTCTTTTGAATTGCAAATTCCAGCCGCTTTTTTTCTATATATATAAATATATTATTGTATTCAATTTATTCCATTAAGTTGTTTGCTTGATTTCCTTCTTCAACCTTCCATCTTTAATTCGTTGTAGCTCCAAATTTCTTCATTTTTCCACCAATTTAATCCTACAAATAAAATACACAATTTAGCACAATTAATAAAATTTATGCTTAAAAAGGACAAATATAAATAATAAATGTGAGGCAAATAATGATTAAAAATATGTACTTTGACCTCACATCATACCTCGCTGCTACATTGAGATCCTTCTTTTCTATGGTCATTCCAGCCTCCAACCACCGAGGAGTACCCTCAGATATCATAGGGGCCAACCACTATTTCAGAGTCTCTAGTGACTTTGTCTTGATCATATATTGATAGTCATCTGTGATGTTGTTGGTGCACTCCAAAACTGCGTTGATGTCATTACTGTCACATTTTACCTTTTAACCCCTGACGACTACATAGTCAACTGGTTTGAAAGCTGCAACCTCCTCTTTCCTTGAGGCACTAGGGAATGTAAGGGCCACGGGGTTTTGTGAAGATCTGAAACTTGTGGGACCTCAAGGTGCGATAGATTTATGGATATCTGTATATCACTCCATCTTTAGACAGTCTTTTCTCTTCAATGATGGTCCTCAATCCCTCAACCTTCAGCCTGTTCATGGACCGGGGCGGAAGACCATGTGCAGATGGTGCCTGGTGTGGTCTATGACAAGAGGAGGAGGAGAAGCCTGGGGTACATGGATCCTAGACGGATCATGCATTCTCTTAGAGCACAGTTCAGCTCTCCTGGCCAAAAGTAGTTGATCATCTTCATGCTCAGAAGTGGTAGCCCAAGGGTCCTGGTGCTCATCCTCACTCTCAGAGGTGGTGAAGTGAGTGGCTTATATTCCTTCACTGTCGGAGCTGACCTCCGGTGACGCAGGAGCAGGTGCTTTTCCTTTGCCTTTACCCTTCCCACCTGTAGTGGGAAGTTTTGTAGTCTTTGCCTTGGATGCAGCTGCATCCTCATTGATTGTGACACCCTTTTCCCTTTTGCGGGGAGACATGTCTCTACCTGCTACCTTTGGTCTAGCCATATCTGCAAAGCATATCATAATTAGTTGAAATAATTCAAGAAAAATGCAGAAATTAAGTTGCAGAAAGACTCGCCGAACCGATCGGCGAGTCGCTGAGTCACTTAGGCGAGCGAGGTCGCGCTCGTCGAAAGGACTTACTTAAAAATTTCCCAGAAAAATGGCATGTTAGCATAAGAAGGCCTTTCGGCGAATCGCCGACATCATTCGGTGAGCACAGATCATCCCGCCGAAAATAACATTGTGTTTTAGGGGTTAGGGACGCATAAAAAGGGGATCAAAGGAGACTTTTGGCGAGCTCAGGCTTCTCGCCGAAAGTTACAAGATAAAAAACAATCAAAACATGAAATTAAAGGCGATCAAGAGGGGTTTCGACAAACCGCTAAGTGGTTCAGTGAGCTCGACCCAGCTCACTAAACCGCCCAACGTGCCTATTTTCAACTTCAACTTCCAAAATCAACCTCGCAGCCCCCGAAAACAAAATAAAAAAACACACATTTTCAATTAAGCCCATACCCATTAGACCCATGCCACCTGGGTACTCAAACTTTTCCCGGTTTGGCAAAAATTGGCCATTTAACGACTTTAGCCCTTAAGAATGACGCCAAACGCTCCATCATTGGGTAAAGCATGACATTTAACACAATTTGGGTTACTCAGACTTCACCCGAGTAGTCGCAACAACAATTAAGCACAACCCACAAGATTACGATCAATTTTAAAGCAATTCAGGAAATCAACAACTTAGGCAATTAAGGCATGATATCAAAATTAAAATAGGCAAACAAGCACACATATACGAATTCAGAGAGGCCCAGCACACATCAACACAATTAAAAACCATGAATTTGAGTTCAACCGCTATCTATGAGTTTGGGGTTCGGAAAACCAACCTTTAATGTTGAATTGAAATTCTAGGCGGCAAAGATTTCCAACTCCAAACACAATATGGACGACCAAAAAGCGGTAAAAAGTAAGAATATAGGAAATATAGAATGCGAGTGTGATTGTATGGAGTTAAGAAATGTGGGAATGTGAAAGAGTTTGAAAGTTTAAACCTTTGGCCTTTTAAAACCGATCAGTTTGCGCCCTTTCGGTGATGTTAGTCTACCTCGTCGAGCCACTCGATGACACACCGAGTGGGTACTTACCTCGTCGAGTTTTACAGGACCTCCAGTTAAATGTGGAGGTCCAAACGGCGGACAAAGTCGGGCTCGCCGACCTGTTCATGGACCCGCCGAGTTTTACGGACTCCAACCTTGGATTTTCTTGAGTCTAACGGTTGTCCAAGTCGGGATCGCCAATCTCTTCGGCGAGTCGCGATATGACTCTTGAATCGCCAACCTGCACTTTTTCAAACATATTCCACTTTTTCACATGCACAATCAACACACGTTATTCCAAAATCAAACAAAAAGCAATAAAAACTTGTGTTGCCTCCCAAGAAGTGCTTTAGTTAACATCGTGGCACGATGCAATTCCCAATCAAACTTTATTATTGGGGTAGAGACGACACAACATATGACACATTTGGGTCTCCAGTAGCTGAATAGTTATTGAATGAGAAGCAGTCATCTGTTTCTTCATTGAGACATTCTCTCTTATTTCTTTCAACACTATGTCGTGTTCTTCGACTTTGTGGAGAATGACTGAGAGTATCTCATCTACTTGTCCACCCTCATAATCCTTGTATAGTACTTCAAATTCCATGATCTTTTTGGCCAAGAGATCCAACTGAGTCAACATTTTGGCCAAATCCTGGTCCTTCTCTGTCTCCTTGTTGGTCTTAGTCATGTGATCAAGGAGTTGGGCTACTATTGCATAGGGTTGTCGTATTAGAATACTCGGAGAAAGTTGGTCAGTCACTCCTTTATTCTCATGACCTAGACCTCTATAGAAGCAGTCCAGTAGCATTTTATCTAGGATTCCATGAGTTGGGCATTGTAACAATAGTGTCTTAAATCTCAGCCACAACTCATAGATTGCCTCACCCTCCAATTGCCTGAAATTCAGTATGTTATCCTTAAGAATAATTATTTTTGAAGGAGGATGGTCCACTTGGTTACCATGGTTACCATCTATGCTTATTTCCTCTTTTTTGCAATCAACACAAAAACCAAAACTAAAAGTAAGTAGATTCTACTATGACTAAAAAGAACAAAATTCAACTTCACCGAAAGAATCTCAAATAACACCACTCCCCGACAGTAACGCCATTTTAATATAATATTTTAAAGAGACTTCATCCAATTCTAAGCGTCAACAATCATTAATCAGTATAAAACCCAACTAAATGAGTTGGGATTGAATCCCACAGGGAGCGGGTGTTTAAGATTCAATATGGAAGTATGAAAATGTTCAAATCAGTCATAGGAATAAAAGTTATCAAAAAAAGACATAATTCAAATCAGGGGGTGACATGAATGTCAAATGGGGGGTTTTGGTTTGAAATTATCAACTACAAACAACAGCAAACAGTATGAAATAACAATAATGAGACGGGTTCTTGGGATGTGATTCGATTATAGGCTAATATAGACAAATTGGTAATTGCAACTATTAGTAATTAGCTAGATATTAGTGAGTAAACTAGGCTATAGTGGAGGTAAACTTTCTCTCGAACAATTTACCCAAATCAAGTCGATTTCTCTATAACATCAACAAGCATGCAAAATAAGAACAACCCACACCTTAGTCCATTCACTCTCTCGAGCTGAATGTGTGGAAAAGGGTTTAGGATTCACTCTCTCGAGCTGAACCCAGGTCAACCCAATATCCATATACCATCAATCAAAAACCTTAATTCTAAAACCTCTTTCTCGAACAAGCCAAGAACACAAAGCTAGAACTGCATTTGTAACTACAATTATGAAATTAAACTAGAATTAATGATTGAAATAACTTTTAAATAGCATTTAAACTAACAATTAGCAATACCCATAAGCTAAATCAACCCATAATCACATAATCACACCCCAAGACCTGGAGTTTTAGCTAATCGTTACCAAATTGACAATCCATCAACTGGGTAAGAGTAGATTCGTCCTTACAATGCTCTGATTCAAAGAATCTCAAAGACCCACTTCCAATTTTTCAAAAGTGAAAAACATCAATTCTTCAAAACTTAGGAAAAACTAGAGAAAACTGTCTCCAGAGCTCAAAACATAATAAAAGACTAAAAATATATGATCTAAGATACTAAATTAAATGTTCCAAAAAAAATGTATTTATGGTTGTCAAAAATGTGTTGCGAAGAGTCACTTGTCGAAGTAAATCGGGCTTGCCGAACCACTCAGCGAGCCGTCCTTGGGCCACTTTCATCGCCCTTCTACCTTAGCATTCAGAATCCTCAAGGTCCTGTAATGTTGGGCGATCTAATACTGCATCACAGAACTACTCGGCGATCCGCCTACTGCTCTTTTATCTCACCGACTTGTTTTATTCTCTCAGGAATGGCACACTAGAACTTTAGGCAGTTTGATGAGCCACTCAGCGACACGCCGAGTGCTCTTGGAATCGTCAGGCTCGCCTTTCTTCATTTCTTCAGCTAGTTTATTCCTTTTGTCCTATTAGTGTCCTTGCTTTGTTCCTCAATCTATATACCTGAAATTCAAGGGTTTTACATCAGTTATTGGTACACAATAAGCATTTAAGAATACTACTTCTATATAAATAAATCCTTAAATGAGTCCAAATCTCAGACTCATCACCTCTCACTCAGCCTCTATCAAGCAATTGGAGACCCAAATGGGTCAGATTTCGTCTTATTTGAGCCCAAGCCAATAAGGGGGGTTGCCTAGACATACTATGGAAAACCCTAAAAATGAAGCTTGATTTGGTAATTGCGTTGTGCCACGACGTTATCTAAGGTGCTTCTTGGGAAGCAACCCAAGTTTTTAATGCTTTAAATTTGAATTTGAATAACGAGTGTTGATTGTGTAGGTTGAAAAGTGGAGTGTGTTTGAGATTGTACAGTTTGACGAGCCAAAAAGTCCAGTCAGCGACTCACCGAAGAGGTCAACGAGCCCGACGTGGACCGCCGTTGGACTCACAAAATCTGAGGTGACAGTTTGTAAAACTCGGCGAGCCAATTGCTGAATCGGTGACTCGCCGAATAGGTCGGCGAGCCCAATTTTGTCTGCCGTTTTGACACCCAAATTGACTAGAGGTCCTATAATAATCGGTGAGGTAAGATACCGCTCGGTGCATCACCGAGTGGTTTAGCGTGGTCAACTAATATCGCCGAAAGGGCCGCGAACTAAAAGGTTTTAAAGGCCAAACGGTTTAAAAATTCAAAATCTTTCATATTCTCTCATTTCAAACCCCGTACACTCTTACCCGCACCTTAGATCTTCCATATCTTCCCATTTTTATTGCTTTTATGTTTGATCTCGTGCTCAGATTTGGACTACATTGCCACCTAGCTTATCAAATTCTCAATTCGGCATTCACGTTGGTTTTCGAAACCCCAAATTTTCGATTAGTGGTTGAACTCGAATGCTTTGGTAAATCTATGTTATTGTGCGTTAGGTAATTGATAGTATCATGTTTTATGTGTTGGATTGCCTATTTTGTGTTTTGAACTTGTGCCTAATTGCTTAAAATGATGAATCCCCGTGTTTAACGCGTTAAAATTGATTTTGAATTATTGGGTGGCAGTTACTTTGTGTTGGGTTTAGTAGGGTGAAGTCTGAGTAACCCCAAATTGAGCCAAATAATGTAATTAGCCCAATAATGGAGTGTTTGACGTCATTCTTAAGGGTAAAAGTTGTCAAATGGCCAATTTTGGCCAAATTGGGGGAATTTTGAGTACCCTGGAGGCATGGGTCTTATGGGTCTTGTATGAATTGAGTGTTGTTATTGTTTGATTTTGATTTCGGGGACTGCGGGCTTGATTTTGTGTAACAGGGTTGAAATTTAGCATGTTGGGCAGTTTGGTGAGCTAGGTTGAGATCACCGAACGATTTGGCGGTTCGCCACCCCTTTGATCGCCCTTAATTACTTGATTTGGCTAAATTGATTCTATAACTTTTGGCGGCAAGCCTGAGCTCGCCGAGTACACTCGGTAACTCACCGAAAGGTTTCTTTGATATCCCTTTCTGCGCCCCTAACCCTTAAAACACATTGTAATATTCGACAGGCTAGTCTCAGCTCGCCGAGTGGTATCGGTGATTTGCCGAAGTGCCCTGATCATCGCCGACCTACTTTATTTTTGGGAATTTTTCAGGCCAATCCTTTCAGCGAGCCCGATCTGGCTCACCTAATTGACTAGGCGACTCACTGACTGGTTCGGTGAGTTTTTCTGCAACTTGAACTCTGCAATTTTCTTGAATGATTTCTAACTCTTTTTGATGCATTTTGCAGATATGGCTAGACCCAAGGTATGAGGAAGAGACATGCCGCCCCGTAAACTGGTAAAAGGAATTGTCATCAACGAGGATGCAACAACATCCAAAACAAAGACAGCTAAACTTCTTACCATAGGTGGGAAAGGCTAAGGGAAGGGCAAGGCTGAGTCACCGTTGGTTAGTTCCCATAATGAGGGAGTCTACGTGACTCACCTCAGCATATCTGAAAGCGAGGGGGAACACCAGGATCCTTAGGCTGTCATCTCTGAGCCTGAGGATGACCATCTGCTATTGGCCCGGAGAGCTGAAATGGGTTCTTATAGGATGCATGATCCGTCTAGGATCCGAGTGCCTCAGACCACTCCTCCTGCTCCAGTTCCAGATGAAGTTGTGGTCCCAGCACAACCTGTATATGGTCCTTCTCCCCGGTCTCTCAACAGACTAAAGGTCAAGGGATTGAGTACTATCATTATGGAGAAGAGGTTGTCTATAGATGGTGTGATAGACCGATACCCAGAAATATGGCGTACTCTATAATCCCACAAGTTTGAGATCTTTACTAAACCCCGGGGTCCCTACATTCCTAATTGGGTTCGAGAGTTTTACAATGCATATAGAGCTCTAGTGCAACAGGGAAAGAGGAAGGCTGCTACCTTCAAGCCAGTAGACCACGTAGTTGTCAGGGGAAGGAAGCTAAAGTGCGATAGTGATGATATAAACGATGATTTAGAATGCACTGCCAACATTAGAGATGACTATCAAAACATGACCAAGAGAACATCCTTGGAGGATATGAAATGATGGTTGGCCCCTTTTTTATCTGATGGTACTCCCAGGTGGATCGAGGTCGGAGTGCAAATTGAGAAGAAAGACCTCAATGTGGCAGCGAGGTATTGGTTCGGCTTCATCAGTAGCACAATTATACCATCCCAAAACGAGTCTATCCTCTGCCACACAAAGGCGGCCTATCTTGGACCCATCATTGCAAGAAAGCACATCAATTTAGGTATGATCATTGGACAAGAGATGGCAATGAGAGCCAGGCAGCGTCAAATATCTCTCCCATTCCCGGTGTTGATCATCGAATTCCAGACGAGCCCGGGTGCCACGTGATGAGAAGAAGGATGTAGAAGTGATTGCTACCTCTTCTACTGACATCCGACACATTGAGGCTGAGTACTTGAAGGATGAGGTTGAGAAGAAGAGGGCAGCCCTGATGGATACATCCTTGACTGTTGATATTGAGACACTACATGCAGAGGCAATATTGCCTACTTCAGCATCTGGGCCTTCCGGTATTTCTAGATCCGCCCCTTCTATGACTCCGAGTTCTTCTACTGCTGCCCTGCCTCCTACGTCTGCTGCTAGTACTGCTTGCCGACCTCCACTCACCTAGGCTATGCTGCACGGATGGTGCACCTAGCCCATTCTGCTTATGTTCGTGCCTCTAGGCTAGAGGCTACAGTTCCTAGAATGATTGAGATAGCTCTCACCATTGCTTTGACACATCTTAGAGAGTCTATTGATGCCCTCACAACAAGGATAGAGGTGTGTGAGAGAGGTCAGTGAGCCACTCATGAGTTGACAACCTTAAAGGCCGCAATTGCAGAGTTGAGAAATGATGTGGACCAGCTGAAGTCCACTGACATGTCAATGATTTTTGGGACCGTGGAGATACCTGATGACCTGGACAAAGATATTCCAGCCTATTCTGATATGCCTCCGGCTACCACCAAAGACGAGGTTAGAGCTGATGATGTAGGTGCATAGTCTGAGGCTGAGACTGATGAGAAGCAACTCGGTGTATAGGAAGAGACTACATATGAGATCCTGACTGAGGTTGAGGAGGCTATGGTGCATTCAGTCCTTCAGACTATGTTGAGAGAGACTTCCATAGAAGGCTCTAATGGAGCCAGTGTTGATGTTACCTCGGGCACTGATGCTCAAGACCAGAGTGTGACCCCGAGCATTGATGCCCCGATAGACGGAGCGACTGAGTAGATAGGATGATATCTTTACCTCCCTCTCTGTTGTTTTTATTGATCTTTATTTTTAGTTGCATTAGAGGACAACTGCTTTTCTTTTTGTGGGTGGGGTGAGGTATTTTCATACCTACCTCTTGTGATTTGATTTTGTTTGTGAATATTGGTGAATACTGGGTTTTGTGATCTAGAATTGTGTTTTGATTGTTTTGATATTAATCTTGTGGATGGTTGAGCTTGTGGCTCCTTGTTTTGAATGAAAATGGTTTTGACCTATTTTTTATTTTATTTTGTGCCACCTCTATTGTTTGTGATTATGGCTGTTCTTGTGCAAATTTGAGTATCGGTTATGATCAATATCGATGAAATGAATAGTGCTCGTAATTGAACGAAATGAATGTGTGGCTACGATGAGGCCAAATGAAGTTACATAGACAATATGTGAACATTTAGCATCTCGTTGTGATTAGTCGGCTATCAAATGAGTCTCTTGTGATGAACATTGCACACTAGCTAGAAAGTGTGGAGTCTTGTTTGATATTGGTGCCAATGCCTTGTGTGATGAGCTTACTTTGAACATTGTGTGATGACACCTAAAATTTTCCCCGTTGGTCCAGTTAACTAAGTGATGCAAGCGCTTGAAATGATATTAGGCAACTATTTTGAATAGTGAAAACAAATTGACAATATACCTCTTTTGTGGCCAACCTTGTGGGATATGTGAACCTTGTTTGAACCCTCTTGAGCCTTATCCTTTTCTTGGAAGAAACTTGAACAATTGTGATCCCTTTTTATCCACTTACCCATAACCTTCATGAAGTGTTGTTTGTTTTAATATGGTGAAAAAGGAAGGAAAATCAAGAAGTGTGAGAAATTCCCCTTTGAGAATGGTTTTGAAAAAGATGGAACCCCTCCATGAAAAAAAAAAAAGAGAAAAGAAGCAAAGAAAAAGAATGAAAAAGTTGTGAAATAAGTCATGAAGATTTCAAAAGAAATGGGGTGTCCGGTAATTCATAAGAAGTTGAATAATGGGGTGGATTATGAGCATATTTAAAATGTTAAGGAAAAGGAGGAAATTCATAAAAAGTTGAATAATGGGGTGGATTATGAGCATATTTAAAATGTTAAGGAAAAGGAGAAAAGTGATTTTCAGGCCACACTTCATGAGGGTAGCAGCCACTGAACCTAAATGACCATACCTTTACACTCAGCCCCGTTACAAGCCTTGAAAAGACCTTTGTGATCTTGAGTGAGCTGAAACGAGTGTTGATTGGAAAATAAGGGCAAACCTGTGGGTGAAGTCATGCATGTGTTCATCTTTGTGAGTGTGAGGGTCATATGTGATTCCGGAACTATAAATTGTTGAAGAACTTGGTGTGAATATGGAATCATCCTTGTTGTGAGGGAATTTGAGTACCTTTGTTGAGCTTGAACTTGCATTTGAAGCAAGTATTGTGAACTTGAGCATCTTTGATAATGGTGAGTCACAATTTGAATCTTTGAGTGCACAGTTGATCATTGCATGAGTAAGTTGAGCCTTGTTATGTGCATTCATGTTGAGCCTTATGCAGCACTATTTGAGATATCCTTTTTGAGGTGTTGATCTTGAAGTTTTACTTGAGGACAAGCAAAAGTTTAAGTTGGGGTGTTGATGAGTTCGAGATTTGAACTCATTTAGGGCTTTGTTTATACAGATTTAGTGTCCTCAAATGCTTAGTTTGTGCCATAAACTGATGTTAATTCCTTGATTTTTAGGTAATTTGATTAAGGAACAAAGCAAGGACACTAACAAGCGAAAAGGAACAAAACAAACAGAAGAAATGAAGAAAGACAAGCCTGGTGATCGCTAAGAGCACTTGGCGAATCGCCGAGTGGGTAGCCTGACTGCCTAAAGTTCCAGTGTGCCAAGCCCTGAAGGAAGAAGCCAAGTCCGCAACGAAAAGGAGCAGTCGGCAAATCGTCCAGCAGTTCCGTGATGCAAAGAGAGATCGCCCAAAGTTACAGAACTCGAGGATGCTGATTGCCAAGGTGAAAAGGCGATGGAAGAGATCAATGGGTGGCTCACCGAGTGGTTCGGTGAGCCCGACTTACTTCATCGAGTGACCCTTCGTGGCTTATTTTCGGTGAATATAAATTAGATTTTGAACATTTTATTTAGGAGTTCTGAATTATTGTAGAGGCTAACTTAGACTGAATCAGTTCATAACATTTTTTCTCTGTAGCTTTTCATAGTTTTGAAGATTTTGATAAAATCAATTTGGAGGTTTTGGATGTGGGTTTAGAATATTCTACAAATTGAAGTATTGTAAAGACTAAATCACTCTTACCCAGTTGATGGATAATCGATTCGGTAATTGTTTTTACTTTTTTATGATGTTTGGCTAAAACCCCAATTCTTAGGGTGTGATCATGTGATTATGGGTTGAATTAGTTTATGGGTATTGTTAATTACTAGTTTAAATGCTGAATTGAAGTGACTTTAATCATTAATTGATGTTTAATTTATGAATTGTAGTTGCAAATCCAGTTCTAATTTTGTGTTCTTTGCTTGCTCGAGAGAGAGGTTTTAGAACTAAGATTATTGATTAATGATTTATGGGTATTGGGTTGAACTGAGTTTAGCTTGAGAGAGTGCATCCTAAACCCAATCATACCCATCTAGCTTGAAAGAGTGGATGAACTAAGGTGTGGGCTGTTCTTCATTGTCATGCTTGTTGATGTTCGAAAGAAATCACCAGATTCGGGATAGTTGTTCGAGAGAAAGTTATCTCCCTATATAGTCTAGCCTACTCACTGATATTTAGTTGTTTACTAGTAGTTTCAATTACCCATATATCTATATTTGCATATAATCGATCACATCCCGAGAATCCTTCTCGCTATTGTTATTTCAAAGTTTTTGTGACTGCTTCATAGTTGATAATTACAAACCAAAACCCCCATGACATTCGTGTCGCCCCTTTAATTTGACTAATGTCTTTTCGATAATTTCTATTCCTATGGTTGATCAAACCACGTTTTCACTTCCTATTTGAATTTGAAACATGTACCACTCCCTGTGGGATTCAACCCTAACTCATATAGTTGGGTTTTATACTGATTTACAATCGTTGACACTTAGAATTGGAAGAAGTGTGCTTGAAACGTAAAATCAAAGGTCTGTGGCTTTTCTAGGTCACATTGTTTCTAGTAAGGGTATTGAGGTGGATCCTATTAAGACGGATGAGGTCAAGAGTTGGCCTAGACCTCTATCGCTGACAAATATTATAAGTTTCTTGGGTTTGGCTGGTTATTATAGAATAATTGTTGAGGGGTTTTCTACGATTGCCTCTCCATTGACAGCTTTGACTCAAAAGAAGGCCAAGTTCATATGGTCCGAAGCTTGTGAAAAGAGTTTTCAAGAGTTGAAAGATAGACTTACTTTCGTTGTGTTGTTGACTTTACCCGAAGGTACGGATGGCTTTTTGGTATATTGTGATGCCTCTAGAGTTGGGTTGGAATGTGTGCTTATGCAAAACGGTAAGGTTATTGCCCATGCTTCAAGGCAACTTAAGGTTCATGAGAAGAACTATCCTGCCCACGATATTGAATTAGCGGTGGTCATTTTTGCATTGAAGATTTGGAGACATTATTTGTATGTAGTTCATGTTGATGTTTTCACCGACCATAAGAGTTTGTAATATGTGTTCAATCAAAAGGATTTGAATCTTCGCCAAAGAAGGTGGCTAGAATTATTGAAAGATTATGATATGAGTGTTCTCTATCACCCTAGTAAGGTGAATGTAGTAGCGGATGCTCTTAGTCGATTATCTATGGGTAGTGTTGCCCATATTGATGATGATAGAAAATAATTGGTTCGAGATGTTCATAGATTGGCCTGACTGGGTGTTCTGTTAGTAGACTCTACCAAGGGTGGTGTTATGGTTCATAATGGGTCAGTATCGTCTTTTGTGGTGGATGTAAAAGCTAAGCAATGTCTTGATCCGACTTAAGTAGAATTGACAGAAACGGTGCTTAAGAAGTCTGTAAAGGCTTTCTTCCAAGGGGGATATGGTGTGCTTAGATATCAAGGTTGTTTGTGTGTTCCGAATGTCGATGACTTGAAGGAACAAATCTTGTCAAAAGCCCATAGTTCTCAGTATTCCATTCACTTGGGAGCCACCAAGATGTACCATGATTTGCGGGAGATCTATTGGTGGAATGGGAAGAAGAAAGATATTGCGGGATTTGTGGCTAAGTGTCCTAATTGTCAACAAGCGAAAGTTGAGCATCAGGAACCAGGAGGTTTGTCCTAAGACATTAGCATTCCTACTTGGAAGTGGGAAGACTTGAATATGGACTACATAGTAGGGTTGCCACAAACTCGGCGACAACATGATTCGATTTGGGTTATAGGAGACCGAATGACGAAATCAACTCATTTTATTCCCGTCAAGGTTTCTTATTCGGTGGAAGATTATGCTAAGTTGTATTTGAGGGTAATGGTCTGGTTGCATGGAGTTCCCTTTTCCATTATCTCCGATCGAGGTACTCAGTTTACTTCTCACTTTTGGAAGTCTTTCAAAAAAGGTCTTGGAACTAAAGTTAAGCTTAGCAAGACTTTTCATCCACAAACCGTTGGGAAAGTAGAGCAAACTATCCAAACATTGGAAGATATGTTGAGAGAATGTGTCATTGATTTCAAGGGAAATTGGGATCATCACCTACCATTGATTTAGTTTGCTTATAACAATAACTACCATTCTAGTATTGGTATGGCTATGTTTAAGGCTCTTTATGGTAGGAGGTGTAGATCTCTTATAGGTTGGTTTGAGGTGGGTGAGGTTGCCTTGATAGGACCCGAGTTAGTTCATGAGGCTATTGAGAAAGTTTGACTTATTAAAGGGAGGTTGAGACCAACCCAAAGTCGACAAAAGCCATATGCCGATGTTAGAAGAAAAGATCTTGAGTTTGATGTTCACGACTGTGTTTACTTGAGAATCTCACCCATGAAGGGTGTGATGAAGTTTGGTAAGAAAGGGAAGCTTAGTCCTCATTTCGTAGGCCCATATGAGATCTTTAGACGTGTTGGTATGGTTGCTTATGAGCTTGATTTGCCTAATGAGTTGGCATCGGTGCATCAACTTTTTCATGTCTCTATGTTGAAAAAATGTGTTGGAGATCCAACATCTAGTCCCCTTAGAAGGGTTGAGAGTTGATGAAAGCCTTTCTTATGAGGAAGTACCAGTTGAGATTTTAGACCGGCAAGTTAAGAAATTGAGGAACAAAGAAGTTGTTTCCGTGAAAGTGTTATGGAGGAATCATTTAGTTGAGGGTGATACTTGGGAGGCCGAGGCCGATATGATGTCCCGATATCCTCATCTTTTTCCTCCTACTCCTCCCTTATCTTGAGGTAAAGAGTTCCTCATGGTTTGCTTTTATTGTGATGTCATGTGTGTTTTAGATATTCCCATGATTTCCTTATGTTATGCATTTTCATGAAAAACTTGTGTTTGTAAAGAAAATGAGTTTATATGATTGATTTTCCTCATGTTGTATTGCATTGAGTATGAGTTGCATATAGACTTCATGAGATGAATTGATGAAAATGCCTTAGCTTGGAGTTGATGATTCCTCCTTGGATATACGTTTTGAGTATATATAGCGTATAGGCTCCATGAGATTGTGTTGACCATGCTTTTAGCTTGGAGATGATAGTTCCTCCTAAAATATGAGAAAATTTGAAATTTCATGCATATTGGGTTGTTAGAGGTAGTTCCTACCTTCCACGTAATGCATTGAGTATGTTTAGCTTGGAATTGACGTATCCTCTTTGGTTGTGTGCATTTAGGTGAGTTGCATGCATGATGGGCTGCTAGTTTTGAGTCATTTCCTTTAAAAGGTGTATAGAATTTCATTCGAGGACAAATGTTCCCAAGGGAGAGATAATGTTGTAGACACGTAATTTTTGACCGAACTTAAGTTTTACATCATTTTTAGAGCTCAAATATTTTATAAAAATCTAAATTAAATATTTTGACTTTTACCTTATTTTATTAAATTTATTTTTAAAAGATTTGAAAACAACAAAAATCATTTTTAGGTAAAGTTTTATTTTTTATTTATTTAAAAAGAAATGAAAATTTACGAAAAATATGTGTTCTTTTAATTTAGATTAATAGATAAGCTAATACTTTTTAATTATCTTTTTCAAATTGGTTATTTAACTTTTTAGTTCAAAATAATAAATTTAATTTATATATATATAAATAATAATAACCTAAACTACCCATTACGCCCCTCATCACCACTCCACTCACCACTCCCCTCAACCAGTTCACCACTATACACCCCATACACACACACCCTACACATATACATACTACATATACTAGAACCCATCTGCAAAAAGAAGAAGAAGGAGAATATACATGTACAAAAAGAAAAAAATCAGCAATACCAAACGCTTTTTACAATCTAAAAGAACAACAAAAAATATACATCACAATAATAGTTGAGTTCGAGGTTTTATTCGTTGTTTCAAGTTCGTGGATCTTAAAGTTAGCTTGTCAAACTTTAGAAATATGTAGATTTATACTTTATTCTCCATTGTTTAGTCAAAAGAACAATTTGAAGGTGCGTTCTTGCCATAGCGTGTTTATATATTTTATTTTTGAAAAAACAGTTCATGTCAGTTTGATTTTATTTTTTAATCATGAAAAGACATGTATGCCATGAATTTCTCAATTTTTCTTGAACAATGTTCTCTGTTTTTTTTTACATTAGCCTCATGTTATTTTTGTTCGTAATTTAAGAAGACATAAGCATGTTTTGTTTGCGATAACTAGATGATAATCCACGTAGTTAATTAATAACTCATTATTTAATTGCTTGAATATTTAATTACTAGTCGAAGTGTTTAGGAGATAAAATATTAGGTTTACGAAAATTAATTAAGCCATCTTGTAGCCTTTTAGATAGGATTAAAAGTTTTAGTGATCGAATCTCATAAAAAGAGTGAGAGAATATATAAGTTTTAGGAATTCATTATCGAAAGAAGAAATATAAAAAGTAATAACAATAAAAGAGGGATAAGGAAAAGGTGAGGGGAAAGACGAGAGAAGCAGAAGAAGAAAAGAAAAAAACAAATAATAAAGTAAAGAACAAACGTGAACAAAAGAAAAATAATGAAAAAAAAATGATTTAAAAAAAAAAAGAGAAATTAAAGCGTAACAGAAAAAAAAAAACCAAAAAGTAAGAAGAAAAATAAAATAAAGTGTATATATATATATATAATAAAATAAAAATTTAAAAGAGTAAAAAGAAGGAAAACAGTGAAAACGTTACAATGAAAAAAAATAAGAAAAAATAGAATAAAAGTGATAAATTAAGAAACAAACAAATGTCAAAAGCATGAAAATAATAATAATAAATAAATGATAAAAAATGTATGAGAAGTACATACACTTATAAAATAAAATAACTTTTAAATAGACTTAAAATAAAAGAATGAGGGTAAATAACTTTTTAAATAATGTAATATCCAAAAATTAAGTCAAGTCATACAAAAGTCAATAAAACGATCGTGCTAGAATCACAGGACTCGAGGGATGCCTAATACCTTCTCCTCGGTGAACAAAATTTCTTACCCGATCTTTGATTTCGCAGACCAAATAAAATAACGAGTCAAATTTATTTTTGATTAGGAATTTAAATAAGGTGACTTGGAACACCAAAACTCAATTCCAAGTGGCGACTCTGAATAATCAAAATAATTTTTTTTCAAAATGTCACTTTAATTGAAAAAACACTTTTCTTCCAAAACATTCAATTTTGAGAAAAAAAAGGGATGTGACAGATGGCGACTTCGCTGAAAAATACCAGAATTCGAGCTTATAAATATTGACTTGTGTATGGCTATCCTTTAATTTCATTGTGTTTGTTATCCTAATGTGGTATTTATCCGTTTATTTACCACTTTGATATTGTTTGAAATGCAATATAAATTATCTTCTTTACGCACCAATCTGAGTCTTCTAAGATACTTTATTCGGAGATGCGATTATGCTCCCCAGTCTTGAGATACCAGAGATGCGACAATGCTCCTGGAAGGATTTTGTAGTAGTACATGTTTAAGGATGAGAAGGACTAATAGTGAGGCCGAAAAGCCCTGCTACCAGTAAGTTGTCCCTTCCCGACTCGAGTAGTCCGCTCGTTTTACAGTCAGTCTAAATACATATTCCACTAGATAGTTAAACTCAGTAAGACAAGCCTCAATAGTGATTATCCTAATAGGATCTACTTTATCTGCATCATGCACATTTTGTTTTAATTAATGAGGCTCATCATATGGGTCAAGTTCGAGTAGGATAAATACTTTTTCTTGAGACCAACATGTTCATAATTATGTGCTACTTGTTGTATTATTTAGAAGATTCTATTTGAATTATTTTCATAAATATCTATTATTATTTGGTCAATCTCAAATAGTCTAGTCCTTGCATATGTGTAACAAGATATTTTCAGTAAAGAAGTTTTCAAAGAGTTAAACATATATAAAAAAAAATAACGAACTACGCACACTTGATTCTCACATTGTTGAGATATGTAGGCATCCCTCCATGGGTTCGGTGATATAAGTTTTTTTTAAAAAAAATGGTCTTTATTCCTCTTTCAAACTCGAAAAAAATGAAAAGTTTGTTAAAAAAAAAAGTTTGTATCATTCTTCAATTTTTTTCCTATTTTATGTTTAAAGCTTAACGAACTACGCACACCTGATTCTCACATCATTGAGATACATAGGCATCCCTTTATGGGTTCGGTAATTTAAGTTTTTTTTAAAAGGGTCTTTAGTCCTCTTTCAAACTCGAAAAAAAATGAAAAGTTTGTTCAATTTTTTTTTTTTGTATCATTTTTCAATTTTTTTCCGACTTTATGTTTGAAGCTTTACGAACTACGCGCACCTGATTCTCACATCGTTGAGATACGTAGGCAACCCTCCTCAAGTTCGGTGATCTTTATTTAAACTTTTGAAAAATAATCATAATCTTTATTCAAAAATAAATAAAAAATTATGAAAAAATTTGTTTATTCTTTCTAAAAAATAGGATTCTTATCCTTCTTCAATAAATAAAACAAAACAAAAGTTCTAACTTCCCATATCAAAATTTCTGAACTACGTTTGACCTAATTCTTGCTTTGACAAGGTACGTAGGCAGCCTTATTTTAAGGTTCGGTCCAACCAAGAAAAGAAATCTAAAAAGTCCTCATAACAAAAACTGGGGCAAAAAAATGAGATTTTTTTTAAACTATTGGGAAAGACAGGCCAACTTTGTTGTGACCTATAGACTTCCTTTGGTACCTCTTGATGCATATATGTATTACATGAGAAACTGTTTTGCTTAAAGTTAAGGTTAAAACAAATTTGACCTCATTGTTTTCTGTGCATTCTGTGGTGAGCTTTAGATATAAAATTCAACGGAATGACTTTTGATCTAAAACATGGCTTGAATGTTGGTTGAGGCGAAATTTTGAGCAACATTTAACTTGGGAAATGATTATAGGCTTCCTTTGATCCGATTGTGCCTTTCAAGCCTACCAAGTGACATGTTATCTATAGAACTCCTATTTTGAGCCTGAAACTTTTTTATTTGAATAACCGTATTTCAACATATATCCTTTTGAGTACATAAATGTACTATTCCTTAGTCCCACCTCTTTGAGCGCACTATCAATTAGCTACACAGTGTCAAGACCTAAGTTGGGTAACAAAGTGAAAAGGCCAATTATGTGAAAGTTAAAAAAAATGACAAAAAAAAGGTAGAAAGAAAAATGAAAAAAAATCTCCAACGAAAGGAAGAGAAAATGAGAAAAAAAGAAAAGGCAAATAAATGAAGAGGAGCTTTCAAAAAAAAAGAAGGTCCAATGCGAAAATGAAAACATTTGAGAGCATAATGCAATTTTTAAGGAGGAAATAGTCACTTTATCCCAAATGAATATCCTACCTTTCCCTAAGCTTACATTATAAGCCAATGACAAGTCCTATTTGATCTCATTTTTTTGTGTTCTCACATTAGTGGATACTTACATAAGGGTCAAGCAAATGGTATCTCAATAACATGCATTGAATATCTTTTCGAGTGTGAGTGACTTCTAAACCGTCCTAAGATCATAACACTTCTATTGTGTGAAGTGGAACTTCATTTGTTGGGAGAGCACTTGAAATATGAGGATATGAATAATTTTAACCTCTTCATTTATGCAAGATGAACTGATCTTGTAAATACTTAAGTATATTTGAGATACAATTTGAAACTATAGGGATTACTCAAAGTTGACCTCATATTTGTCTGAAAATAGCTAAATGGGGTTCATATGCATAATATTAATTGTTGGTACCAACTAAAGTTAAGACATTATAAAAAATGAACCGAGTCTTTTCCCAAAAGATGTCTTTAAAAAAAATCAAGAAAAAGAAAAATAATTTTTGATTTATATGAACTACGTTTGACCTGATTCTTGCTATACAAGATACAAAGGTAGTCCTACAACGGACTCGGTCTCACAAAATAAAATTTTATATCGTTGAAAGAACGAAATTTGATCATTTCTTTTTTAAAAAAATTGAAAAAAATGATAAATTAAAAAGAGTTTCAAAGTTCCTCATTTTAAAAATGTCACGACCCAAAAATGGACGTGATGACACTCGTCTTATCCCACCAAGGCAAGTCAGCCTAACACTCACCCATTACAATAAAATGCGGAAATTTCATAATTAACTCAAAAATACCCCCCAAAATCTGATTGTCACGTGTACAAGCCTCTAAAGTATTACAATAGATTTGAAAGAAAACGTAAGTCTTAAATGATGTTGTCTCTAAAATAGAACAATGCCATAAATAGGAGTAAAAAGGTCCGCTGAGATGACAAACAACTACCTCACAAATCTCCAAGAAGCCTCGAAAAATAAGAGAATGGAAAGTATCACAAAATCCAGGCTCGTAACCTACAAAAATTTGTAGAAGCAAGGGGTGAGTACCAAACCACACGGTACTCAACAAGTACACCTCTAAACGCAAGCTAAGGGAATAGAATACGAGTACTCCTTAAACCCCAACCGAACCTCCACAACGATAACCTGCATAAAACCAGTCCAACCTAACAGTTCACAGTTTACATAGCACCCAGCTCAACAACAATCATTTTAACAATTACATATCCTCAACAACAAACTCAATATTCATCAATCACAACTTTCATAAAAAGGCACTAACAAATATCAACAACACACAAGATCAAGTTCATCAAATAGAGGTAATCAAACATCAAGTACTTTCCAACCACCAATAAAACACATAATCATCAAGAATGAAGGATGTCATGGGATTCAATGCAATATGGCACCATGAAATAATATGCCTCAGAATACCAAGTACTCTCTCAACCGTATATATATGATACTCCTCGGAAATACATCAAAAGTTCATGACCCATGGGGGACTCGTGAGGTCCATATACCGACACAGACGATCTCCACGTGTCTGTGCGGACGATCTCAACGCACTACCATAAATCAAATAAATTTCGCATGGACGATCTCCACGTACCCAAATTATAATCTTAACATCTCACCATCCCCAGCACGGACGATCTCCACGTGCCCAACTTATACTCAATCTCATGTCAATGCATGTGCACAATATGATTTCAATAAAAGGGATGATGCATCTCAATCAAATATCAATATGATATGCAATCACCTTAGCTATCACCAGCATACATGTTCAATAAAGAACACAATCACACATAATAAATCAAGTCAATAACATGATATCAACTAATGCCCATATGCTTGGCATTCTCGAATTACAATCCGCATTCTATAGTAACAAAATTTCCCTTTTATAACACCGGTACTCGTACCAATGCCCATCACAGACAATTCTCAACACATCACACACAAACAATTAATAACATTGCCTTTTATTACCCCTTTTTCATTATTAGAATTAATCAATGTGGACAAGTCAACCCATCACCAAGTCTCATTACCTCCAAACACATATTACAAGGAAACACACGAATTCCATACACTTAACAAGGGTTTAGAAATCCACTTGCCTCAATCAATCAAGAATTCACTCTGAAACTTGAGCCTTCCCCTTTTTGTTGAACTTCCAACTCAAAGCAATCTATTCAAATAAATGATCACAATAAGATTTCAAGACTAACAACGCCTACATTTCTATGTTTAGTCTAGACTCAAAAACTCACTCAAATATACAACCAAGTTCCTAATCTTGATGCCAATTAACATTTCAATTATCCTATTTTCCAAGCTTTAAGTCTAGGATTAAGTTTCAATTTCTCCAAATAATACAACCCTAATAGTTTTCATATAATATAATATATCAATATTTAATATACCAAAATTTAAATCATAATGCGATAATTATAAGAAGTTGGAAAATAAGGAAATATCAAGGTCCAAAAAGAAAACAGTATGATACTCGCTGGAACTAGAAATTTGCAGAAATCAATATACTCACTCTATCTATTTCAAAATCATCATTACCCACTCATGGTATAACCCAATCTAACTATCCATCACTCATCAATTAATTCCTCACCCCTTATTATCATTGGTTAATAATAGTGTACATTAAAACCTTGTCCCCGTTAAACTTCGAAACACTACGGATTGGTTAACTTTAAAACCTACACTTCTTATCTAATCTCTTTTAATACGAATTGAGTTATATATTGTATATATGCAGCAGTAAAATAATTGTATGCAGGCACACACTTGAAAAATTGCTTACCAAGAGGTCGTCCTCTTCGTTGCAGATGCGGCAACCACACACCTTTTAGGGTAGTTTTTATTTCTTTAAAGAGTAATAATAATTATAAATTTAAAGTGACAAACTCCATTAAATTATTTTAATAAATACAGGTCAAGTTGTATAGGTTCTTAAATAAATGATCACTTTAGCCCATTAACTACCGATTAAGTCAAATATCTACACTTACCCATCAACTAATTATCTAAAGTTAAACGGATAGTTCAAAATTTCCAAAAATGACCTTCCGGGTCATTACAAAAAAACTGGGGCATATTTTTATTTGTTATAATAAAAAAAAACCACTCTTATTACTAGGGAACAAACACCCTAAAGGCATTTTAGGGAATAAACACCCTATCATCTTTCATTGTTAGAGAACAAACGTCCTAATTGCATCTATGTTTTGCATTTTTCTTTGGTATAAGTATTTCTCATTTATGCTAATAACTTAAATAATATTTTTTAGTGCAAACTGGGGCAAAAATAAAATGTGTTGTGGGGATTTTATTTGACGATTCTGTTAAGCGAGATCTTCCTAAATAATGAAATTTAGACTAGCAGGACCCTCCTGGACAATGGGATTAGCAGGACCCTTCTACATAATGAAATTTAGATTAGCAGGACCCTCCTCATAAGGGGACTAGCACGACCCTCCTCATAAGGGGACTAGCACGACCCTCCTGGATAATGAGATTTAGTTTAGCAGGACCCTCCTACATAATGGGATTTAGCTTAGCAAGACCCTCCTACATAATGGAATTAGAAGGACCCTCCTACATAATGGGATTAGCAGGACCCTCCTACATAATGAGATTAGATTAGCATGACCCTCTTACCTAATGAGATTTAGTTTAGCAGGTTTCTTCTACATAATGGGATTTAGTTTAGCAGGACCCTCATACATAATGAGATTTTAGTTTAGCAGGACCCTCCGACATAATGGGATTAGCAGGATCCTCCTACATAATGAGATTTGGTTTAGCAGGACCCTCCTACATAATGAGATTTAGTTTAGTTGGACCCTCTTACATAATGGGATTAGCAGGACCCTCCTACATAATGAGATTAGATTAGCATGACCCGCTTACATAATGAGATTTAGTTTAGCAGGTTTCTTCTACATAATGGGATTTAGTTTAGCAGGACCCTCATACATAATGAGATTTTAGTTTAGCAGGACCCTCCGACATAATGGGATTAGCAGGATCCTCCTACATAATGAGATTTGGTTTAGCAGGACCCTCCTACATAATGAGATTTAGTTTAGTTGGACCCTCTTACATAATGGGATTAGCAGGACCCTCCTACATAATGAGATTAGATTAGCATGACCCGCTTACATAATGAGATTTAGTTTAGCAGGTTTCTTCTACATAATGGGATTTAGTTTAGCAGGACCCTC
>JAJOOR010015762.1:0-19616 GCA_036250505.1 Solanum acaule | reverse complement strand
TAAACTGTAATATGTATACAGATCCACCGAGATTTTAATTTAAAGCATACTTTTAATTTTTATTCACACAAAATTAACCTTTAATCAAATATTAATATCGAGAAAATGATCCATTGATGGGTAAATATTTGACATAATACATAAACATGACCATTAACTTGACTTCCGTCAACAACTATGACCTTTAATTTTGGGCGTACACAAGTGGATACTTAAACTTGTAAAATTGAGCAAATGAACGCACTCGTCCTACATGGCAATTTTGTGTCCTATGTGATGCCTAAACATTTTATCGTATTCCTTACGTTCTTATTTACCTGTCGTCTTTACTAAAAATACTTGTCATTTCACAAAATCAATGCATGAATGACAATATTGTTCCTATTTTGTCCTTAAGAGTTATTAATCTTGAAAGTATATATTTGACCAACATAGAAAACAAAGTAATTATTTCATTTACTGAAAATTTGACTTTAAGAAAACTCTAAATAAGGGTACAATGATAAACTTACATAGTCTTTTAAGAAATGTAAAACCTAAAATGGTCACAACTAAATAGAAACGGAGGGAATATATTTTATTTGATTTAAATGATCCTTAATGTATAAATTATAATAACGAGGTTGGTTTTGGTCATTAATATATTTCACTGGATTGAAATGGTTCTTAATATATACTCCCTCCGTCCACTATTGTTTGTCAGGTATACTAAAAATAGTTGTTCAAAATTAATTGTCAATTTAAACAATCAAGAAACAATTAGTCACTTTTTTCCAATTCTGTCCTTAATATTTACATAGCTACTAGTTTCAAAAAATAGTCATTTTAAAGTTACAAGACTACTTTAATGTGAAAAAAGTTGATTTTACCGTTTTCAAAAAATACAAACTATTTTAATAATGATTGATAGTAGGGTTATATTAGTCAAATTGCATCTTATATTAAATTTTTTAAAGGGTTGTGCATGATCTTACCCTAACAAACAATAATGGACGGAGGGAGTAACAAATTGTGTTCATTTTGGTCATTTACCCCAAAGCTAATAGATTAATAAAAAAATGTTAGACTTAATCGTGGACCCTATATGGCTAACAAAATTCATCATTATTGTCTTCTTTGTTAGCTTCAAAGAAAGAACTCTTTCTATTTTCTCTACTTTCTCCAACAAATTACTATTTTCTCTTTCCTAAAATATTATTACACTGACCTAATATCCATTTATGTTTTTCCTCAAAGTTACAAAAATGGGTAACCAAAAAAAATCCATATCCGACCCTTTATGCGTGTGCATGCGCATTTTGAAGCTAACAAAGAAGATAATGATGGAAGATTTTGTTAACCATGTGAGATCCGCAACTAAATTTAACATTTTTTATTTATTTAAATCTATTAGATTTAGAGTCACTGATCAAAATAAACACATTTTTGTTATACATTAAGGACTATTTCAATTAGGTGAAATATATTAAAGACCAAAATGAACACTTTTATTACACATAAGGACCATTTAGATTAAGTGAAATATATTAAGGATCAAAATAAAGCATTGTCTATACATTAAGCAATATTTTGATCAATGTGATTTATTTATACCGTATTAGTTTTCTTTAATTTTTATTTAATAAAATTTGAATAATTTTCCTTATTTTTACTATAAGATGAAAAAAGTTAAAAACTTACTTTTTTGATAAAGTTACAACAAATACAAAAAAAAAGACTTTTTTTTCATAATTTATCCAAGTCAAAACAATATACCTGTTTCATGATCCCAAAAAAACAAAACAAAAAAAGAGATGCAACAAATAATTTTCTTTTAGATTTTTCCCCATTATTTTTCCAAGTCAAAACAATATCCTTTTTATAATCTCAAAACAAACTTGCTTTTTAGAAGAAAAAAACTACAATAAATATGAAAAACTACTAGATTTACGTTTGAAATTTTTCTCCTCAAGAGGTATATTGTTTTGGCTTGAATAAATTATGAGAGAAAATAATGGAGATGAATTTTTATTTCATCCAATAAAAAAATGATACATAATAAATATTTTTAAAAAAACAAAATAAAAAGAGCATTGTTAATATATTAAGGATGGAAATAAAGCATTGTCTATAATTCAAAAATATTTTTGATCTTTTTCTATAATAATAATAAGAGAGAAGTATTAAAAAAACTTCAAACTTGGAGCGTCATTATTAGTTTCATTCTCGAACTATTGTTAGACTTAATAATACCCCTATACTTGACAAACTAAGCTTAAATTCACCCCTCTCATGTTACATGGCACAACAAGTGATTACACTCTCTTTAAGCACGTGAAAAGTTATAGAAACACCACATTAGACTTTAAAAAAAAAAAAAGAATTCTTCAATTTTTAATTTCCAACAGCTACAATACCCTTATTCTTCCTATTTAACCTCTTCTCCATTAAAACTGACCTCAAAACAAGATCCAAAAAAATTTCACTCTTTTTTAATTGCTTAATTTCATATGCTACAATATTCTTTCTCCTTCTATTGTGTTCATGACTATTTTTTGTCGATGTGGATTTCCATTCGCGTTAAGAAATTCAATCCTTCAGAAAAACGTGAACAAAATAAAGAAAAACAGACCTTACCAATACTTTTATCAACATTTTCAAGCTTAAAACCCTTTGGAAATCAAAGGGTTATGTTGAGAGATTGGAGAAAGCTTTTGGTCGGAAGAGAGGTGAGACACACTGAAAATTTTTGGTCGGGAAGAAATTGGAGACAAAACCCCTCTTTTTTAATTTCTTTTATGTTAATTTACTTTTTTAAATAAAGAAATAACAAAATCCCTCTATTTTATTTTTAAAATTATATATATAAGCCACATCAGTTAAAAAAATTCACGTGTAGCGCGTGAATAACACATTTTTGTGTATGAAATAGGAGGGGTGTATTTAAGCATAGTTCGTCAAGTATAGGGATGTTTTTAGGCTTGTCAATAGTTTGGTAATGAAACTAATAATTCATGTCGAGTTTGGGGACGTTTTTAATACTCACTCTAATAATAATAAGGTTGCCTTCGTATCACAGTAAATGAAAGAGTTGATCATTTGGTGAAATAGGAAAACAAGGAATCGAGTACATGTGTGCAACAGACAGCATAGACATTTAGGCTTTAGCCATAACATGCAAGTTGTGTAAAAACATAACGTTTTTTCATTAGTGTCTTTAGAGATACAGGCTATTGCAAAAATGTTTAATTTCCATATCAAAACTTTTTTAAGTTGGATGGAATCGCTCTATTTATTTTTTTACCCAACTCTATATACGTGAAAAAAAAAAATGGAAAACAAAAAGATATATTTGTAATACATTACATTAGTTAATTTGAATTCTAGTTTCTCTAATTAAATCCTGATGCAACATAAGTATCATGTTTTTGATTTTAGTTAATGTGGCTTTACTTAAGGTCATGGGTGCAAATCTTGGAAACAGTCTCTGCCCAGAAATGTAAGGTAAGACTGCATACAATAGACCTTTGTGGTCGCGAGATGTCTGTAGTGCACCGGGCTGCCCTTTGTGGCTTTACTTAAGGAAACTGAAAGCCAGCACCAGCAACACCTTGTCCCTGACCAATTTGTGGGTTACCAATAGCTATCCATAGCAAGGAGAGTGTTATTGCAATGAGTCCTGACCAGACGAAGACGATGGTGGGTGTTTTTCTCCTTCTACCCATCAGTCCCTTAGCGAAAGGATACAAATGAGCTAACACCCAAAACGCGAAGAATGCACCACCAATGAATCTTCCCCATTGGGGTACAACGGCAAATACTGCCCTAGAGAATGCAACTACAATTGCGATTATGTTAACCATACCGATGACTATAGGTGGTATCATCAATGATGTCCATTTGACCATGTACAATTCCGCATAGGCGTCATCTTCGTCTTCTCCAGCAGATTTTGAAGTGAGGGTAAAAGATATTTCAATCCCTGCGATAACTTTAAGGAGACCTTGTATAACAGCAGCAAGATGGGCACTAGTACCTGAAATGAGCCAAAATTGTTCATTTCTCCACCAATCCTCTAGAGCAACGCCGGACCATTTTACTTCCAAGATGGCTAAACCGATGAGACAGAGTGATATGGTTAATAGAAATACAAGGAACACGACGTTGACATTTTGGACGATGAATTGACCGGATATGAGGGAGAGTGCAGGGAGAAAACAGTAGATGATGAGGAAAAATGAAGTGAAAGGATAAATTCCGACATTAAGGTAAGCAAGACGTTGGAGAACATTGAGTTTTCGGGATGCAAGAAAGGCATTGTTCCCTGAGAAAAAGATTTCAACAGAGCCTGTAGCCCAACGGAGCACTTGATGTAGCCTATCTGTTAGATTTATAGGAGCTGATCCACGGAACGCATCACGTTTGGTGATGCAGTAAATAGAACGCCATCCACGATTATGCATCCGGTATCCAGTAACCACATCTTCTGTCACCGAACCATAAATCCATCCAACTCGATCACCCCACTCTGTCTTGTCTTCATACCTAATAAATTGAGTTAATTTAGTAATGCTACATTGCTCAATCAACTAAAATGTGAATGTTTAAGATCAATATGAAAGTCATTAACTTACCAACAAGATATGACAGAAACTGCTTCCGCGACAGTGGTGGCATCGAGTGGTTCCCTTGGGGCTCTAAGAGCACCAGGAGGTCTTCCATACTTGACAGCAGGGTGATCTGCGATAGGGCGGCCTTGGAACTCAGCAATTGGAATAGACTCAGATAACATTGTGGAGTTTCCAAAACGCTTAGGTAGTAGATTCACATCTAAGTCAGGATCAAAATCTGTGGCTTTCAATGCTTGAGCCTCTGCACCTTTTTGTGGTGTCTTATCAGGATTTGCTGGTTCAAATCCGTAAAGTGCAAATCGTCTAAACATGCAACCCGTCCCAACATACATAGGACCCTATATATGAACGATCGAGAAAGTTTATAATGTTTTTCGATCTATGAAATGAACGAGAAATTTGAAGAGAGTGATTATAATTACCTGGAGGCCATCAAGTGCACGCATATTTCCATCGAAAAACACAGTATTGTGATTGGCATAACGATCTGAGGGATCTATTCCTTCAAATCGTTGAGGGAATTGAATATAACATATGTCTTCTCCACCTCTATCCATCATGAAACACATTCCTTCACGAATAGCTAAGCAGTTGTATACATAGTGATCACAATCAAGGTTGAGTATGAATGCACCATTAGACAATATAGCAGAAGCTCGCACTAAGGCATTCATGGCACCTGCTTTTTTATTATGATCATACCCACGTCTCTTCTCACGTGACACATATACAAACATTGGAAGTCTTATGTCCACGTCCGAAAAATCCAATAGCTTATCTTGATCACCCACTCCCATTAGTGGATCACTACTTGGGGGTTTCAACATTACCTGTAAATTACAATTTCATGTATGTATGTCAATATTTGTAATTAGAAATTAACAATTATGTACTATTTGCTTGAGAAATTAGTAACCTGAAGGATCCCGGGATGATCACCCTTTCCATGATCCCTGCTGGGGACAGCCCAAGATCCAGGCCAGTGAGTTCCATCAGCCATCCAAGTAGCCTTTTGCACTTTGATTGCCTCTGCAGGATCAGTCCCATTCTCTTTCATGTGCTTTAACATCTTCATTTCCTCACGAGCATTAAATGCGTCTGATCTCCTTCTTATTGAATCTTGAAGACCATTTATCCTGACCTTAAATTCATCATATTCTCTTTTAACCCTTCGTCTATCTTTGACGAAATCAATTCTCTTCTTGTTCTTTGTAGGGTCTCCCTTTAGGAGAAAATACGCTTCAGGATTCCTTGGCTCAATAGCATGTTTCCTACAGAATGGTACCCACAAATCAGCAAAACTAGCAGCTTCTGCCATTGCCTCGAATGTCAGAAGGGCACCGCCATCATCTGAAATGTAGCAAGCTAGCTTATCCACAGGATATTCAGCTGCTAAAATGGATAGAATGGTGTTGGCTGTGACAAGGGGCGGCTCTTTCTCTGGATCAGCCGTTGACACAAACATATCAACTCCTGGAAGATCCGACCTACCCGTAGGATTAGATGGTGATGGCATTTCAAATTTCTCGCGTAGTACCAGTAGGTCAGTTGACCGATTAACTGGCGATATCTTGGGCATTTGATCAAGGATCCATGAAAATGCAAACCATACTTCACATATAATCGACATGAACCATAACCACATTGCATCTGGATTTGGATGCCGTATTCTCCATGTCAAGAAGAACCCCAGTACAATAAGTCGAATAACAATTAGCAACCTGTACATACATTTCCATTACTTAAAAACAGAACGAACCGATGTACAATTGAGTTTGTATACACCAAAATTAGAAGTACAAACCTATAAGGGCTAATGATGCTATGCGGAATTGGCAACTTCCTACTGAGGGGTTTCCAGGGTACATCAGCAGATGTATCCAACATGGTCTTATTCATACCTCCATCACCATCATCTCCATCCCTTTCATCAGGCCAATAAGCATTTCCATACCCATACGTGCCTTGTGTCTCGAAGAGCCATTTGTTGTGATCGAACTCTCCATTTTGATTTCTCCTCATCATACCTTTCGAACCATCTGGTGCCGGTAATGACAATGCTCCATTAGAAAAATTTGGGATTTCGTCATCAAGATCCCCCACCTTGTATGCTTCTTTGCAACCTGGGCATAGACCTGTGTCTTTTTGTGCGTCCATGTAGCAATCTCTACATATTTTGAACCTAAACACAAAACAAACACATCAACTTTGCGGATTCTCAGTAGCTCAGTTTGTTGACTACTTGAACTTTCATCTTATCATCATCATATATTATTAAAAGTCGGAAGCTCCAAAGTGCAAAGTTAAATTAACAAAGGAAAAAGCTGTTCTTGCAAACTATAAATTAAGACAATGGACAATATCAAATAAATCATAAGAAACAGTAGTGTTCAATTGTTGATTTTCAAAGTTTCTTCTTTTATTTGATTCCTTCTTCATCGATGCATTACCACAATCTCAAATTTGATGGCATTCATAATTCCAGGACGAGATATAACTATAATCATATGTGATAATTAAGTTCGATAATTTATTATATTTGTTTGGTAAGAATCTTATTCTTTACAACAAATTTGTCATGTTGCACAATATCAATGCCTGAACTTATAAAATATGTTGATTGTGTGGAAGATGTGATGAACGCACGTTCTCAGACACCAGTAAACAAAAATAAATTACCTGCATTCACATGGGATTACATCATTTCCCCTTTCATCTTTCATGATCTTTCCATCACAAGCAGGCATGGAACATGATGATCCTTTTGATCCAGCCATTTGAGGATGATTAACTTCGGATTCAATCACCTTATCCATGAGATGAGCACGAGTAACACTGTTGAATCCCCCTGTAAACAACGAATTAGAAACATATTGCTCCTCTGCTTTGGCAGCAACAGACGTATCCATCGGCTGATTATCAGGCGTAGGCGGAATTTGAACAGTATAATTCATGTAATCTCCTGATAACTCTCCAGACATATCAAGGTCTTCTCTAGACAGGCTAACATATCGTCCACTAGACGTTCTTCGTGCAAATTTCACTGTTTGTCCACTAGAACTTCCTGTTTTACCACCAGCACCCTGAGAACCACCTGGATTTGTTCCTCCAGGAGTACGTGTTGTCTTCTTTGATGGTGCACCCGTCAAGCTTGCCATTTTTATATTTTTTTTTCGAGTTTTCTCAAAACATAACCTTATAAACTACGTAAAAACTAGCTAATTTATTTTCGCGAAAAATGTACGTATGTGACAATGAATTGGGTGGTCTTCTTCTCAATCATGACAACAATTGCTTCCTTTCTTCATCATAATTTTTTTTTTTTTTGGAATCACTCTTGATCTTGATCAATGTTGTAGTAGATGACCACCCTCAATATTTTTTTTTTATTTAGAGTACTAAAAAAAGAAAGAAAGGAAAAGTTGCCATTCAATTAATTCAATTCACTTAACTAAAGTACAATATTTTTTTAAAATTTTTTACTAGTTCTCCGATTACTACGGAGAACCAATGAGAGACACACCCAGCAAAGAAAAACTTGTGAGGAATAATTTATGGGGGAGGATGTGAAGGTGTTTGGTTGGTTGGATGGGAGAGAGTTGCGCGGAAGAGAAAAGGCGTAGAAAATTGGGCAATTAAGTAGGAAAGTTATACTAAATCGAAACGAGAGAGTATAGATATAAAGAGACCTTCGTTTTCAAGCTAGAGTGAAGATAAGAAAACAAGAATAGATCTTTCAAGTATTCAAGCTCTTATGTTAAAAATTCACTAATTCAACGCGACTTTATTTTTTCCAGTAAAACTCTTATTTTGTGGAAAGTATTAGATATAAAATTATTATTATTATTATTATTATTATAAAAAAGATACTACATGATACGAAGAAATTCCTCAAGCTAATCTTAATATGTTTCACATCTATTAATCTTTTAAAATTTGAGATTTTAATGAGTTTGAATTTTAGAGAAAAGGGAAATGAAATACTTACTAAATTTAAGCACATTATGTGTTTGAATTTTGGGTTTCTTTTTAACTTTATGTGTTTGGTATAAAGGACAATATTTTTAGAAAAAAAATATTTTTTTAATAAGAAATTGTCTCACTATACCACATTTTCTAAAGTTTCAGTACTTATATTATTTCAAATGTAGTATTAAAAAAAACAGAAGTGAAGAACTAATTTCATTTTTTCCTTTTTAATGAAAAGTATTTTTTGGTGTTTGATTATTAGAAAAAAAAATTGCAACACCAAATATTATTATTGTTTACCCTAAAATGGCATAGTAAAATTTATATGAGGTTAAGAGCACGCGTTCTAATATAACTTGATTGAATTTATATGAGGTCAAGAACTCACATTTTAATCCAACTCTTTTTTAGATTTATTTATAACTAGTGATTTGATTATTAAATTAAAGCATTTTAAAAAAAGATTTTTTTTGAAATGGGGGATTTCTTGGTTTAATTTGCTGCCATTTGGATCGTGCCTAAAGGGTTTCGTCTTTATATAATGGGTCAAGTTCAGAAATGATCTTAACATGGTCTGGTCTTTGATATTTTGTCCCCCGTAAGAAAAGTTTAACAAAAATGCTCTGGTCTTAATTTTTTAACCTTGCTTAGCAATCATATATATATATATATATATATATTTAAAATAGTCTCTACTTCAGAAAATTCTAACTTTTGCCCATAAGACAAACATTCAAAGTATTTTAAGACAATAAACTTGGTTAATTGACTAGAACATTTGTCTTATAGGCAAAAGTTCGAACTTGTGTATGTTGGCCCATCATGCACAAGTTCTAACTTTTATCCATAAAGTAAATGTTCAAATTGACTTGAAGTTGTGCTAGGCAAAACTTAGAATTTAGGTATGTTGTCTAGGGACGTACCTAAGTCAGCTTGGTTTGATTTTTCACTAATAAATAACTAAATCAATTATGTAGGTTTATTACTAGAAAAAGATCCTTTCATTGGTCTAATGCCGCACCAAATATGGACCAAAATGTCTATGACGTTCTAAATCCATATTCAAGATATTGAACTTATTAAACCTATGTTGCTTGGCGGACTCTTCAAAAATATCCATGGATGTGTGTCAAGTCCTCCAAAAATAATATTTTTTTAAAGGATTCACTACAGATACGGTAACATTTTTAAAGAGTCTGATCAACTTAATATTCAACTAACCTCAAATTTTACCATTCGGCAAAGTTTAGAATTTAGAATAAACGCACATACGCTAAATTTCCTCTTATAAAACACCTACTGTTTCAAAACAGCGCATTTAAGCCACGAACAGAGAGGTTTCTCATCTCTCTCTCGTATCATTATGAATAGCTGGTGCCAATGTGCAAGATTGTCGGCGTATCCTCTTGATGCAGGGATTCACGGCCGGCGACATCTACCGGAAATCGTATTCAGTTCAGTAGCGTCCAGGACTTGGTCTAAATGTGGTGGAAATTTGAGAATTAGCATGAGAGACAGGAGCAAAAATCGAAAACCCTTGCAGAAGGGGAGAAACCTAAGTATTGAAGCCATTCAAGCTGTTCAGGCACTGAAGCGGGTGGCTAGCAAAAACGATGACTCCGCGGTGGAACAGGTGTTTAATAGCAAGGTCAGGCGTTTGATTAAGAATGATATGATAGCCGTTCTCCGTGAACTTCTCCGCCAGAATCAATGCCTCTTAGCTCTTAAGGTTAGCGCCACTCATATTCTAGTTTATTCTCTTGTTTAGTTGTTCAATTCGCAAATCCTTTATATCTAGTTTCTAGTTTTAGGATGCTGTCATTGTGAATCCTCGTCTTGGAATTTGAATGTCATTTAGTTAGTCTCCCAACTGAAAGAAGAAAAAAACAGAAAAAAGCCCCAATTCTTACACCCTCAGTATTAATCACTTACCTCCTTCAACATGCAAGGGCATAAGGTATGAATTATTGTGACAGAAGTGTTAAAATGGTAAAATGAGTGTTCCAAAAACCAAGCAAGCAATTGGGGGTATGTTTAAAAAAAGTTCCGAAGAGGAAGTTCAAGCTTTATTCGAGAGCAGGTGGGTGGAGACCTAATAAAATTCTACTCTGAAGAGTTGTTGCAGCTTAAGGCAGAAAGGTAAGATGGAAGCAATTGGAGTTTCCAGTCAGTTATGAGGATAATTTTGGAGAGGGAAATTGTAGGAAGATGTTTGACTATACTCAAATGTGTTGATATCCCATAGCGGTTGTGGGAGGGAACACAATGAAGCTAAAAGTTCTGATTTGGAACGGTTGGGACCTGTGCCTAAATGATTCCAGGAAGTATTATGTCTTTTCAAGATGCTTGCCCAGAAATGGAAGGCAGCTGGGTAGGGATTGTTTCTTTTAGGACACTAAAGTCTAGTTAATGGATCCGGGTTAGTAGATTTATCGATTTTGGCAAAATATGAGATGTGAAACAAGAAGGAAAAAAAGAGAACTTTATATTGGTTGATGAGACACTATGCAGTGGCAGATGTAGCTCTGTGGCAAACAGCTCATCCAAAACCACGTGGAGCGTAGAATATATGTCAAAACCCACTAAAGTTTCAACAAATATTAAATCTGAACCCATAATTTCAAAAATATAATGAGTTTCGTGCTAACAACCTTAAAGGTCGAATCCACCAACTTTAAATCCTGGATCTACCGCTGCCACTATGCACAAAAGCAGTATCTCATATAAAGGTCTAAGGCTGCGAACAATATCGAAAATTAGTTATGTAATTGTTCTTTATGCCTAACAATGTAAGTAATTATCCAATGATTAAATACAAATATTCTACGATATCATAGGGAAGGTTGGAATATTCTTTTCTCCTATAGTAATGCAATGAATCTAGTCATACTGTAATTTTCTGTCTCAAGATGGAGTAGATCATAGGCTCCAACCTTGCCTCACATATATATTATCCTAGGTCCTTACAGTGCTTTGCTGAACGTATCAGCCAAACCGAATTATAGGAGAAGAAGTTCAAGTTGTACTTACTATCAGATAAACTCATAAACTGACAATCAAACTCAATGTCTTGAATCCACTCATGTAATACTGGACTATACACAATATGCATTATAACTTCATTGTCACAAATCAATTTCATTTACTATACCTTTCAAACTTTTAACTTATCAGGTAATTGTTTCAACTACATAAGTTCACTACCAATGTCATAGCTCTATGCTCGACTTCTGTGCTTGATCTTGGCGGCAACTACCTTCGCTTCTTTTTGTTTCGAGAGAGCAATTTTCCATCAATCAGTTCATGATACCGGATGTGAATCACCTGTCAGATAGAGTTTCAACTCATTTTGCATCTGTAAACCTGATAAGCTGAGTATTTTCGTAATCTTTGCATAAAGTTTCTAACCAGGATCAGTTAACAGTTAACCATGCCACTTTTGGCGAAGATATTGAGAGTACTTTCCCTTTTTCTGATGGACACGTTCCAACTGGGGGGACTAAGCAACTTTAATTCCCCAAAAGAGCATAAGTCATCCCAAGTCTTATAACTGTAATTAGAAAGGATGTGTTGTGTTAATTCCTCAATCACTTCCTGATGGTACCTGATCATATTCAGTAATACCATATCTTCCATAATTACAATAATGTAGGATAAGGCTCTTACTTAGTAGTGTCAATATAAAATAGAATTATTCCAGCTGCTACAAGCTAATATATGCAGATATTCTTTCTATGTACACCCTCCAAAGACATCTTGTTTTGAGTAGGCTGCGCCAGGGTGAGACTGAGGTTGGAATCCATTCATAGGTATTATTGCAATCTGATTATCTTCATGTAAGGTTGTGATGGTTCTTCATCCAAGGATTGTATGAGTTGGAGAAAGGACTAACAACTACAACAACATACCAGTGTCATCCCACAAGTGGGGTCTGGGGAAGGCCCTACCTTCTGAAGGCAGAGAGAGGTTGTTTTCGATAGACCGTCGGCTCAAGTAAAACATAATAAAATTAATTATGGAAAGGAAAATACAATAGTGAAGCAGTCATGTTGCACATAATGGAAAAGAGGACAACATCAACAACACATAATATGATAACTGATGCAAAGAAAACAACATGTAACAATAAAATGGAAGAACAAGATAGAATGTGAGTAATAATAACAATACTGGTAAGGGAGACTAGACAATGCTTGACTACCTACTAACCTTCTACCCTAATTATCGACCTCCATATCTTCCTATCTAGAGTCATGTCCTCACCCCTCGATGAGCTGCAAGTGTGTCGTGTCATGTCATGTCTAATCACCTTTCCCAATTATAAGTACTGGTGTTCAATACTTATAATGTCCACAACACAAGTACCCAAAGGGGTGATCTAGCGGTCAATGAAGTGCGTGAAAATTTTGGAAACCAAGGTTCAAATTCCAGCAGAGGCAAGAGACAAAATGTTATGCATTTTTTTCTCATATGCCTAAGCCTTGTTGGACAGAGTTACTTGGTACCTGAGTTGATGGGAGGTTGCAGATACACAATAGAATAGTCAATATGCACATAAGCTGGCTCGAATGCCACCGTTATAAAAAATAAAGTTCATCACACAAGTCACAAAACTCAGGTGTTACCTGAATGATAGTAAGGCATTCAATTGGCTGACGAGGTTGGTATCTCAGTTGAAAGTACATTCACCAAACACCTTCGGCATAGATATTTCTGTAGGTCACTCATACATGTTAGTGGCCCTCACTTTCAACTCCTCATACTACCATTATGGGTCTTGCTCATCAAAGACCCCCAGCAGCAGCAGCGCCTAAGGTAGATATGCTGGTAAATTTTCTTTATTTAACAACTTAAGGTGGTGAAATTGCTTGAGTTTGAAAATCAGAACTGGAGAATTAAGGTGAGCATGCCAAATTGACTTTTGTCTTTTGCTGCCGCTGTTAGGAAAACTAACTGGATCATGGTGTTATCATGAATTCATGAGGCATGATTAAATTTGGGGCACATGTGCTGCCAATTTGATTATATTACTAAAGATTATAAGATACTATCAGCTTGGCTAGTGATCACTGGCAATGCATGGTGCTAACTTGAAAGGGATATGCGTTGACAGGATAATGACATGATTGTTGATGTTGTCGTTGCAGTTGACTAGATGCTGACTGGACAGCTGTGGGCTGTTGAATTAATAGATCAATTGAAATAGATTGCTAATTGACTAGTTAGGTGTAGAGTGATTACTTGACAAGTTCGTTTACTTGGACCAGTAACTCTTGACAATTATTAATTGCTGACTTGACAGGCTAGCTTATGCGGGCTGATGACATCAGGAGCTTTACAAAGGAGAGTAGAAAGACTGTACGGCTAGGAACATCATTGAAAAGAAAAAAAGACTTAAAAAAAATAGAAAACAAAAAACTTTGGCCACACAGGCAGCATTAAGCCACTACTTATTTGCTTACCTAGATAGCAGAGGCTTTGATATATGTGATACTAGTGGATTGGTTAACAACATCTAAAGGAACTCCTTATATAGGAATTTTACTACGGTAATTTCAACATGATAATCTATGGAATATGTAAATCCTACTTAATATTCTTTGGGTTCGACAGTATTCTCCCACTTGTGTTCAATGAAAGTAGACATGCAGTGAATTTTTACACATTTAACTTAAGGAAAAGGGCCTATAATACCCCTCAACTATGCGAATTGGTACACCCTTCTTCTACCTTTCAGGCCTAAAATGCCCTTGACGTCAACCTTTTGGCTCTATTTTGCGCTCATCTTTAATAGCCTATATAATAATCTCAATTAACAAATTCATTTATGACGTGTCGCTATCCTATTGGCTACCCCAATAATTAATTAAACTAATTAAAAAAACCAAACCCACCCAAAAGCTCCAGCCGTAAACCCAGATCTTTTAACCCAATATTACCCCGATCTTTTAACCTAATATTCATCCCCAAACCTTTTAACCTAAAAAAAACTTACGCTCATCATCTTCAAATCTCCTCTCTTCTTCCTCAATCGAAGCTCACCAGAACTCAAACTTTCTTGCCAACAATTTGAAGTTTCTACTCTTCGTGCAGTTGCGGATTAATATCCTCACCCACTCGAGTAGTAATTTCTCTATTTTTAGTATTTTCAATTAGGTTTCAGATTTGTCTAATGTTGTTGTAATTTGATGTATATTTACATTTTTTATGTTGTTACATGTGTTATATGCTTGTTGTAGTTGATTTTAGAAGATACATGTGTTTTATGTTTTCGTTATTATCTCGATTTATGATTTTTTTAACAATGTTGTCTCAAGCTAAAGCTTTTATCTTTTCCAACATATATTTTGTGTATTTTTCTCTGTTTTCCATGATTTCTTGTCTGTTAGGTATGTCATACTTAAATGCATTTATTTATTTTTGGTGTTGCATTCTCTATGTAATCTGATAGACATAACATGTGGTCCCTATCCCTTTACCCTTGTTCATTATCTTCTCATAAAATATTGGTAGATTCCTTGTTTGTTGTTTTCTTTATTGTTTTCTGATAAGTCACTTTCTCTTTTTTTATATCTGTCATTTGACTTTCTTCAAAGAATGGCTGAAAAGGTTGATGTACTTTAACTATGGGGGCAAGTGGGTCCCGACTCCTCAAGTTAATTACATTAAAAAATTAACTCATATATGGGAAGAGTATGATCCAGATTTGCTATCATATATAGGACCTTTGTTCAGAATACGTGGAACAATTGTGTTTTAGTAAGGTGAAACATCTGCTATGTTTGGGGACTTCTAATAAGTATTATCAAGTAGAGGGTGATTCATGAATTAAAGCACTGCAAATTGCATTGTTTACTCAATCTAGTGTGCTTCAACTTCAACTGTTTGTTGTTGAGGAGGGTGAAGATACTGTCCCAGCTCTTGACATCAGTCAACTTAATAAACCTTTTCCTATCACAGTAGATGCAGTAATTGATGGTGACATCAGTCAACTGAATGAATCTCTCCCTATTACAGTAGATACAATAATTAATGATGATATCAATCAACTTAATGAAGTCTGTCTTGTGACAATAGATGCAGTAACTGATGGCGAATCAAGTGAAGAAGAGAAGGGTGAAAATGAATCTTTTGCTAGTGATCATGATAGTGATGAGTTGGAATTTTTTAGGAGGGAAAAAGAAGAGAACTAATTGAGGAACTAGACAATTTTTTGGAGTTGGAAAAGGGTATGAGCTTCAAGAATCTTGATGAAGCTAAAAGAATTATGAACTATATTATTCAATAGTTAGGAAGATGGGCCTTAGAGTTGTAAAGAGTGACTCTACCAGACTTAGATATAGGTGTGATATTGGTTGTCCTTTTTTGTGTCTAATAGCTGAAGTTAAGAAAGACCAAGGATTTAAAATTAAGACCTTAGAAACAAACCATACATGCCAGGAAGCCTTTAAGAACATAAGAGCTACTCAACGAGCTTTAGCACACTACTTCAAGAACAAGGTTCAGAATAACCCCAAGTACAAAGTGAAAGACATGAGGCAGGATGTAGATGATCATTTTTCCCTTAATATCAGTTATTCAAAAATGAAGAGGGTTAAAAGACTTATCTTGGAGAAACTGGAGGATAGTTTTATTGATGATTTCAACAAAATGGAGGCTTAAGCTCAAGAATTGAGGGATAGCAATCTCGGTTCTGATGTGGTGATAAACATATCTAAAGATGCTTTGGAACAAGGAAAAAAAAGATTTTCAAGAATGTATGTTTGCTTTTAAGCTTTGAAAAGTGGATGAAGAGCTGGTCTGAGGCCATTTATAAGGCTAGATGGAACATTTTTAAAAGGAAAGTGTAAGGGAATATTGTTGGTTGCCCTTGGACAAGATTCAGTGAGGCATTTCTATCCACTTGCTTGGGCAGTGGTGGATAGAGAAACAACCAGAACATGGAAATGGTTCATTGAGTTGTTGAGAAATTCATTAGAGCTAAAAGATGGTGAAGGATTCACATTTATGACTGATATGCAAAAGGTAATACTCCCTCCGTCCCATTTTATGTAGGTAGTTTGACTCGGCACGGAGTTTAAGAAAGGAAGACTTTTAAAACTTGTGGTTCAAAGTGACTGATAGAAATTTGTGTGGCTGTAAATCATTTCATTAAGGGTAAAATAAATATTTTATAGTTAAATTGTTACTTAATATAGAAATGCGTCATTCTTTTTGGGACTGACTAAAAAGGAAAGTAAAGTCACATAAATTGGGACAGAGGGAGTAATTTGTTAATTTGTTTATCACTTTCTGATTTTTCTTTTGTATACACTTGAACTACTTAACTTGTTTTGTTGTTTATTGTTTTCGGGGCTGATTGGTGTTGTTGGCTAGTTGCTTCCAAAAGCACATCATAGATGGTGTGTAAGGCACATAGAAGCCAATTGGGCCAAGACTTGGAGAGGTGTAGAGATGAAAAAAATATTGTGGTGATCTGCTTGGAGTACATATGAAGAAGAATTTCAAGATCAATTAAAAACCATGGGCTCTATGTCTGAACAAAGATCCTGAAGACCTGTTATGTTACACGCTACCCTGCACAACACTAGTGCAGGGCCTATTTTGACACAATTTGCAAGAATCAAGCATGTGAAAATAATTTTACCGAGTCATTCAACAAATGAATTTTGGAAGCAAGGTCAAAACCAATAATTAAGATGTTGGAAGATATTAGAATCAAGGTATTATTTATGTTTATTCATAATTACGTGACATAATATAATCTCACTATGTATGTATGTATATATATATATATATATATCATTGTTATGTTATGAATAGGTTGAAAGATCTTTAAGAGAAGGGTAAAAAATGGACAAGAGATTTCAGTTCATATGCTATGGATCTTTATAAGGATTACAAAATCATTGCGCATGGTTGTCATGTTCGCCAAAAGTGGCATGGTAAACTGTTAACTGATCCTGATCAGAAACCTTATGCGAAGATTAGGAAAATACTCAGCTTATCAGGTTTACAGAAGCAAAATGACTTACAAAATCATCTGGAAACCTGATAAGCTGAGTATTTTCCTAATCTTCGCATAAAGTTTCTAACCAGGATCAGTTAACAGGTTACCATGCCACTTTTGGCGAACATGACAACCATGTGCAATGATTTTGTAATCCTTATAAAGATCCATAGCGTATGGACTGAAATCTCTTGTCCATTTTTTACCCTCTTCAAGATCTTTCAACCTATTCATAACCTATACATAACATAACAATGAGATATATGAACATAGTGAGATTATATTATGTCAAAGTAGTTATGAATAAACATAGATAATACCTTGATTCTCATATCTTCCAACATCTTAATAATTGGTTTTGACCTAGCTTCCAAAATTCATTTGTTGAATGACTCAGTAAAATTATTTTCACATGCTTGATTCTTGCAAATTGTGTCAAAATAGGCCCTGCACCAGTGTTGTGTAGGGTAGCGGGTAGCATAACAGATCTTGTTCAGACATAGAGCCCATGGTGTTTAATTGATCTTGAAATTCTTCTTCATATGTACTCCAAGCAAACCACCACAATAATTTTTTCATCTCTACACCTCTCCAAGTCTTGGCCCAATTGGCTTCTATGTGCCTTACACACCATCTATGATGTGCTTTTGGAAGCAACTGACCAACAACACCAATCAGCGCCAGAAACAACAAAACAAGTTAAGTAGTTCAAGTGTATACAAAAGAAAAATCAAAAAGTGATAAAGAAATTAACAAATTATTACCTTTTGCATATCAGACATAAATGTGAATCTTTTAGCTCTAATGAATTTCTCAATGAACCATTTCCTTGTTCTGGTTGTTTCTCTATCCACCACTGCCCAAGCAAGTGGATAGAAATGCTTCACTGAATCTTGTCCAAGGGCAACCAACAATATTCCCTTACATTCCTTCTAAAAATGTTACATCCAGCCCTATAAATGGCCTCAGACCAGCTCTCCATCCACTCTTGAAAGCAAACATACATTCTTGAAAATCGTTTTTTTCTTTGTTCCAAAGCATCTTTAGATATGTTCATCAAAACCAGGATTGCTATCCCTCAATTTTTGAGCTTAAGCCTCCAATTTGTTGAAATCATCAATAAAACTACCTTCCAGTTTCTCTAAGATAAGTCTTTTAACCCTCTTCATTTTTGAATAACTGATATTAAGGGAAAAGTGATCATCTACATCATGCCTCATGTCTTTCGCTTTGTACTTAGGGTTATTCTGAACCTTGTTCTTGAAGTAGTGTGCTAAAGCTTGTTGAGTAGCTCTTTTATTCTTAAAGGCTTCTTGGCATGTATGTTTTGTTTCTAAGGTCTTACTTTCGAATCCTTGGCCCTTCTTAACTTTTGATATTAGACACAAAAAAGGACAACCAATATCACACCTATATCTAGGTCTGGTAGAGTTACTCTAAGCTAAGTTGCTCGGACTCGGGTGCGGGTATCCGAGACGGATGCGAATCCGAGAGTCGGATTCGGCAAAATCCAAACTTTAAGATTCGTGGGTGCGAATCCGAGTATGGATACGGGTGCGGGGATACGGCTAAAATTTTTCAATATTATAAAAATATAGTTATGAAGATATTCTAAATTTGAAAGATATGTTGTGATAAACTTACATGTATTTTGTAGAATTCAATCTTCCATTCTTCAAGATGAGATTACTCTTCCATTCTTCCTACAAAGACGCAACAAAATAAAAACTAAACATTAAAAGCATTTACAAATTAGTGAATTACAGTAGAATAAATATAACTAAAAGAAGCAATAAAAATTGAAAAGAAGAACTAACCTTAGAACATGGATAGTAACTCTTGTCTCTTGAAACAAAGTGAAAGTGAAAATACTGCAAGTATTAAAATTTAAGATGTACCCAAAGATAATTATCCACAATTTAGATATTCATAATTACTAATCAATATTCAATACACCAAGTAAAAGTGTAAAACATACTATTTAACAAAAATCAAGAGATTGTCTCAACTTAATCCATAACTTAAAA
>JAJOOR010015761.1:0-26744 GCA_036250505.1 Solanum acaule | reverse complement strand
CAAATTTGGAGAACTACTATTCACCTCTCTATAAATGGAGAATAGAGAGTAATTTAGAGGGTGTTTGGAGAGCCCTTTCTCTATTTTACTCTCCAAATATAGAGAATGGAGAGTAAAATAGAGTAGGGTTGGAGATGGTCTTAGTTGTCTGAAAAAATAAAGAACTCTATAATTGGAGAGTAAAATAGAGAATATGGTTAGAGATGCCCTTATTTCTACATATAATGAAGATAGTAATAAAATCTGCATATTGTCCCGTAGATTTGTTATTGTTGTTAGGGGTGTACATAGGTCGGTTTGGTTTGGTTTTTCATTAAAAAAACCTAAACCAATTATGTCGGTTTATTAAATCTAAAAACCAAATCAAACCACGCAAAGTCGATTTTTTTGGTTCTTTCGTTTTTTTTTGGTTTTTCAGTTTTTTTTATTTTTTACAACTATACGATGTTTAAAAATGTGATAAAATACATTTTCACTTACCTGTGTGATAAGCTAAGCTTAAGAAATGTTAAATGAATAGAAATTTTCGTAAAAAGGGTAAAATTCACATGAGTACAAAATATATATTTTTGAAAAATCAACGTTCATTATGTTAAATTAATAAGATTAAAGGATACAATCAAACTGCATACAAAATGAAGTATTTACAAAGGAAATTGTTAACTTTGAATTTGAAAAACTATAACAATATAATTGTAACTTCGGATCTTAATACAAAATAAAATATTTACAAATTTTACAAGCCCAAATTTGAAAATATAAACTAACTAAAAATTATATTAACAAAGTAGATTATAAATAAATTTTTTTTTATCATAAATAAAAATAAATTATATATATATAATATTTACAAAATTTTACAAGCCCAAATTTGAAATAAAATATATAAACACTGAAAACTATAAACTAACTAAAAATATATATATATATATTAACAAAGTAGATTATAAATAATATTTTTATCTATAAATAAAATTAAATTATATATATTATGTCGGTTTGACTTTTTTTCTTTTAATATCAAACCAAACCAAATCAAACTAAACCAAGAGTGGTCGGTTTTTTTTCAACCGCCAAATCAACCAAACCAAATCATAAATCATTTTTTTTTGTTTTTCTGTTTGATTTGATTCGTCGATTCGATTTGATTTTACGATTTAACTTGTACACCCCTAATTGTTGTTGTTGCAGTAGAAGCATATGACCCTTTCCCAAAACAACAAAAAGCAAATAAATATATAAATAAATAAATGACATAGGAAAGCTACGGATTACTGTAAATTCCATTTCCCACAATTTTCAAATATACGTACACATACGCTCGAAGTTTCCAGAAGATTTGAAGAATTTACCGTGCCGGAAATGAAAAATTCCGACGGAAATCCGGCGAAGTACGATTTAGAGTATCGGTACAAGGGAGATGACTCATGGTACGGTGTGCTAGTCACGGTGGACGGTGAAACGATGACGGTGAAGTTCGAGGGATATTCGAAAAAATTCGATGTGAAATTCCTTGCTGATGACTTCAAATCGAAGGAGGAAATCGATGAATTCGTCAGGAGGTTTAGGAATGTCTCGCCACAGCTGCAGGATAATGAATGCGGTAGTGTTAAGGAAGGGATGATTGTCTGTGCGGCTTGTAATGCTTTCGGTAAAGATGATATGCTCTTCTACGATGCCGTTGTTGAAGCGGTGAGTTATGAACTGTTTGAAGTATGAGAAATTTTTAACTTTTTTTTTTCAGATGTATTTAATCGAGGTAGCTATTTCTATTACATTCTGATGCTGTTCAATTTTCAGTTCCAGATGTTGAGTATGAGCATAGGTTTTCAGAAGGCTTAACACATAGTCAGTTGCAGAATATTCCACTCGAACTAAGTCATGTTCAAATTGAACACCTTTAACTCGATAAACTGTTCAAATTGAAAATATTTTGTGCATGTTTTCATTCATCTAGTAGATATTTAAGTTAACTACAAGTAATATATCATCAACTTCAGGTAGAAAATCTCGGGCTTTTATGGCTTACTGAGACAAATGCATATGACATATTTTGTATGGTTGACTCAATTACTTAGTTGAGTTTTGACTTAGTTCGAGTGTCTAAAGTTTAAGGGGCTGGTTATGTATTAAGCTTTTTTAGAAATTTATCTGAATATTTTGTAAACATAGAGGCCCTAGTCATGGAATAAAAGGAGGCTAAGTTGCTCTGACTCAGGTGCAGGTGTCTAATACGAGTGTGGATCTAGAGGTCGGATCCTCTGTAACCTAATTTTAAGATTCCGGGATATGGATCCATGTGTGGGTACAGGTGCGGGGATTCGGCTAAAAATAGAGGTATAAAGCCTAAATTATGAGATATTATGAGGAAAACTCGAGGAGAAAATAATGATCAAGAGGAGAATCTTGGAAGGAGATTAAAGGAAAGGGAGTGATAATAGAAATTTATATATAAAAGGTATTTCATTTTCTTCAATTTCATCTTAGGTTTTATTTTGATTACAAAAATCATTGAATTTGTCCAGAATTTCTCCCTCGAATTTGGTCAAAGTATCCAGTACCGATTGACCAGATCGGGTATGGATCCCACACCCACACCCACACCCACACCCACACCCACATTGTGTTGACATGGGTGCGGCACCGAAAGTGAAGAGTCTGAGCAACTTAGAAAGGAGGAAGTTAAGGTGAGGAAGGTTGACATAGTCTATCTATGATGAACCTTTGAATTCAAGGATACAGAGGGTTCTGTGGTTGATCACAACTAATTCAGGATTGAGGCATCTTGATTAATATTACTTGGTATTAACTTTTGCATAGTCATTTCAAAGTAATCAACTCGCATATGTTATCTTTTAGCATTGCACAGGTCCTAAGCACGAATAAAGGAGGAAAGTGAGGTAGGTTGACATAGTCTAAGTCATCCTTAGAAATCAAGGATACATAGTGTTCATGTGGTTGTCTGGTTGATCACTAATTTGCGATTTAGGCAATTTTTTCAGTCATACTGAATTATAAGCTCACTAGAGCAACATTTTCATGGCATATGTACTTTTCTTTTGATGTGTCAGCTCTTAATGGAGTGTTTATTTCCTTGTTATCAACAGTTGCAAGTAATCTTCTGTGCCTTTTTTTTTTTGATAACCGAGAAATCCATCTGTGACCTGCCCTTTGGACCAATTACAGCCTTCTAAACTTAGTGGACAATGGGCCCGCCCCTCTACCCTTCTCCACTTAAATACCGGGCTTCGCTTTGCATGGTGTGGGGCTTGAACCTGTGACCTAAGCCACAAATCCTCCACCTTTTGCCACTTGAGCTAGGCCTTGGGGGCTTCTGTGCCTTTTCAAACCATCAAAAAAAGCATGAAATAAGAATGCTGAACTTTTATGTTATTGACAACTTACAACAAAACAAAAATTACTTAAGGATATGTATGAGAGTGCGTTTTCAAAAAAACTAGCGTGAGAACAGTAATTGGAGATACAAAGGAATTTCCATTATTATGGGTTCACCAGGTGTTGATATTGAGCATGCAGTTCTGTACTAGCTTACTTTAGTTATAGGATTTAACTTACATATATAGCATGAGGTCTCATTGCATAAGTTATACGCAAATGATAATGTGTTAATAGACAAAACTAGCAAGGGTGTCAAACAAATTCTTGAATTATGGAGAATCACCATAGAGAATTAAAGCTGAAATATATGCACTGGTAGCATTATGTAGTGCAGTGTCCGAACATGTTTTATGTTGTTAGTGTGGTGAGTAGCAGAGATGGATCCAAGATTTGGCCTTTATGGGTTACGGACAATCTCAAGTTCTAGTAATGAGTTCTGACTTTTATTTCTGTACATATTTAGTGAATCTCTTAGCACATATACAGGGTATGGGCCAACACTATTGGGATCTGGTGAATCCATACCTTAAAGCCTACATCCACCCCAGGTGAGTAGAAATCTGGTATGTCCTTGAAAAAAGCAGTAGCAGATAGTGAAACAATTTTTTTGAGCTGTAGTAAACAGTGAAATGAATTTTGAGATATTTGAAGAGTAGTACAGATATTGGTCTGACATTCAGCGAAAAGCAAGATGACATATTCATTCTATGTTGAGGACTTGTGTAGGAGGAGATATTTAACAGGCTACTTGCTTACTCATTGTGGTGGTGACTGGTGATGTCAATTGGAATGCAACTTTGCAAACTAAAGTTGCATTGTCTATCATGGAGTCTGTGTAAGTGGCTCTCTTACGGATGCAATAAAACATTTATTTGGCCACAGGTTGATGAATGAAGTTAGGCTGATAAGCAGCTATTGTGGCCAGGTGACTGAATTCAGGCTAAAAAAGAGCAAGGCATCAATATTTTGTTACAGTCAGAGTGCCATTCATCTCACAAAGAATGAGTGTATCATGAGCGTACAGGGAATATTGTTGTTAAATATCACTTAAGTAGAGATATTGTATCCAGTGGTATTATAGTTGTCAAAAGATTTCTACAAATGTCTATCCATCAGATATTATGATCAAGGCAGTTTCGGTTAGTAGTCTAGGCATTGCCAAGACTCAGTTGGAGTTGGCAGTACTAGGTGATGCCTTGTGAAGGTAATTTGGCAATATGGTGTGATGAGATAATTCCTTGTTGATAATGGAGAACTTCAAGGCTCAAGCAAAGGGAGCAATTGTTGATGTGGGTTAAGTTTTATGGTAATTGATATTAATAAGATACTGCAGACTCTTTGCTCAGTATTTCCTTATCCGTGATAAAAAAAAATTTCTTTAAAGGACAATGATCATTCTAGTAGTGTTTCTGTACAGTTTAGGTGTGAAAGGAAATGAAAAAGGAATAGGGATAGAGTGTGAGACACACTAAGTGAGTGGGTTTGTGAACATATTGGGGACTAAGTTTTCTAAGAATTTGGAAATAGATTGTTGTTGTTGTTGTTCTTTTGAGCATACTGAAATTTTCTTACTGTCTTTCTTGAGGACGTTGACATCTTTGCTGAACCTCATTAAAGTTTGCATCAGTTTTATTTTTTGCTCTATATGTGGGTTTATCATAACATATAAAGTAAAAGTAGCAGGACTCAAAGAGGAAAAGGAGAGGGCTACTTGATTCATATTGGTTCATTGGTTTGATTCACTTTCTTCAAATTTTCTTCTTCCTCTCTTTGGTAGATACACAACGAGAACCATACATTTCACAATGGAGTGGAGGAGTGTGTATGTACCTTTGTACTATCCTGGCTTCATGGCCCAAAAGAGGACGACTTGGCTAATTCTGGAATTGAAGGCATATGTATCATAAAAGACACAGCCCAAGTTGATCCTAGAATATCCTTCTTCTTGGAATTGGCAAACCAGAAACTCAGAAAATCTTCTTGCAAGTCAACTTCTACATCTGAGCCAGACAATTCAGCATCCAACGGATCGTCCCGTACAAAAAGAGTCAGATATTTGTCTTCTGAACAAAAGTCAAATCCGTCCCTTAAGGTAAGTTATCACCTTCTAATTCAGTAATTTGAGTGATAATGCACGTGCCTATATCATTCTCCTCTTCCTTTTCTTGTAGGGGACTAGCGGTGCCAAGAATGTGGTTGACGTGAGATGTACAACAGAAGGTGTGCTACGGAACTCCATCACCTGTTACGATGTGGTAATTGCACTTTTTCTAAGTTCTTCATTCTGAACTGCAGCAACAGACTATAGCAGGCATTGGGATCATGATAAAGATCTAGGAGGGCAATGTTCAAATTACCATCTCATGCTTGTTGAGAACTTGGAGAGAACCTTGTTCCCTTCGTCATTGAGAGATTTCATACATCAGCACACTTCTGTTTGGTCACAAGCATATATTTCCCCCTGCCCGTCATATATGCCCTATGCACGAGGCATTATCGTGGTAGATTGTGAAGAGAAGCTTAAAAAAATAAACCGTTTTTTGGACAATCCAACACACCTTGTTGTGTCCTCAAAGGGTAGGTATGTTTCCAGAATTAGTTTCCTTGCTAAGTAGTTGTCGATCCTTTTGTAACCTTCTCTCTTTAAATTCTAATGTCTTCACTGAAAAGATCTTCTTATTATCAATATTTAGGCTTCATTGATGTGTTCTATACCATTACCACGTGTATTAATTAGACTTGTATTTATTAGAATCTATCTCTCGTTAGAAAATCCATCAGAAAAATCTGGATCATGACCCCAGCCCGTATTTTTTAGTGTATGTGGAATGAAAGAAATAGGAGATTTGTTGATGGAGTTTTAGCTCCAATTTGTAAGCTTATGGCTAGTTGTTTGGTTAACCTTTTAGCTGGGCTAACTCTTCCCCTGTAAATAACTTAGATCACTACCAGGATTTTGTCAGCTCAACTCTGTAAGTGTTTTGTCTTACTGTGCTGACTGATCCCCCTTCATATTGCATCTACTTGGATGATTACTTCATCAAAAAAAAAATAATAATCTATCTCCCCGTTAGAGTTATGTTGTTTGAGTGTATCAGAATCATTGGTTCCTGCCTCTATACAGATTATGAGCTAAAACACATTTTCATTCAGTTAAAGATCATGCTTGGCATGGATCAAACTTGCTTGAATAGCTTTTTGGATATTCTGCTTAGAAGAGCTTCTGTGCCACAATTACCAGCTACTTGAACTATTTTAGATGTGTAGATAGCATCGGCATGTATTCATGACGTAAAGTTTTATCAAGCATGCTTGTCTTCTCAAACTTTTTTTTCTTGTCAATTTTTTTACACAAAAAAAATTGTAGTATGGCATGCTTACATTTCCTGAGCTTGTGATTTGCTGAAGCACCTTAATAAAATTCAGCCGCACCACTTGTTTGAGGCCTGCTCTATGGTTGCATCAGTAGCATAAGCCTTTTTTCTTGGTCCTGAATTTACTTTAGTGCAAGTGATATCCTGCTCAATGCCATCTGATTTTAGTTGCTTCTGCAATTTTTTTTGTTGATAATATAGGTGCTGCTGCAATTTGGACACCTGAATTGCTGATATTTAAGCTGCATCTGTAGTTAGACTCTCTCTAACGCTGACTGTCAAAACTGATCCGAAGTTGAACTAGAGGTTCTAGAATGGTATCCATCTTTGTTATCAAAAAAAGAATGGTATCCATCTTTAATAAGAAAAAGAAAAGCACAACATTTGAAATGGTTGAGTCCTTGTAAAGGTCATATAGATGGTATTTACTAGTCTGAACTTCCACGCTAGGTACTATACTTAGGGCGACTAGTTGGAATCGTTTTTGAAAGTTCTCTCTAGATTAAATATATAGTTTCATATGCTATTTCCCCAATTATTTTCGGAGATAGCTCGAAGTTTTATGCATTCTACACTGTTTTGTTTTTCCTTATTTCTCTATTTATGTAGTTGAAAACTTCGTTTTACTCTGCAAATTAGCTTCAAAGAAACGCTACTTTTGGCCTCAACTTCTGTTTAATGCTACTTCTTTTCTTGCTCAAATGTTGTTTAATGCACTTCCCTTTCACATTCAATGCTGTTTACCGTTTAGAGTTCCTGTGATACAGGTATTTCAAGATCCTATGTTCCGATCTGTCATATTATAGTCGACTAAAAGAAAGAACAGACTCAAAATAAAGTTCCCCAGCACTGCAGCGTGTAGCCTAGTGGTCCTGCAGTGACTAAAAAAAAGCACTAGGCGACTTCTTCTCGTCTGTCCTAGCTAGCCTTGGTGTCCACAATTGATATGTACAAATTAGGCTGACATACTATTTTCCCAATTTTCAACTAGTGGTTGCTTGAAAAAATGTCATGTTCATTGAGGCACTATTTGTTTTTGTTTTTCTTTCTCATTTTCAGAAGTTGAAAGTTTTTTTTATTCTATCATCCCCCGATATCTACTTCAAAGGTGAAAAAGCTGGAAAGGAAGTGCAACACTCTGGTTTTGTATGCACTACCTTGGGTCTTTATTTTTTAATGTAGTTTAACATACTTCTGTAATTCAGATATCTGAAATCCTTAAATACCGCTCTATAATTTTTGCTAAATGTGTAGATCCTATTTCATTTTAACACTTAAGAGTCGAATTTTCATGATGTTCATATGTCCTCTAGATTGATGAATGCCTAATGGGTTATTTACGTTTTTCCTTTTCCCTTTACAGGCCGATGGTTATAAGTGAAAGAGATATGAGACAATCCATGATTAAGACACTGTTTGGGAGCTTAATGTACAGTTCCCAGGTAAGATTCATACCATTTATTGGTTAGATTTGATAATGGTTGTAGGACAACAAATGAGCCATCATTGTTAGATATGCAGCATGGCACATCCTACTGCCAGTGCTACTTCAGAAATGAGTTTGGTTGACAACATATTGGAAAATATCATATACATGAAGTTTCTTGATAATCTAGAAGCATGCATATTTGATAGTTACTCGTTACTAGTGAAAAACTGGATGCCCAGTTGTCACTAGTCAAACTTAGATTGACGTTAACTGCGAGATAACAGGAGAGCTGAGGATGTGGGATCAATTGCTTAGGAATCAAATTTATCTGTAGTAAATTTGTGTACTCATGGTCTTGAAAAATGTGCTTTCACACATAATTGTGAAAGTGCTTCAACAACAATAAACCCAGTGTAATCCCACAAGTGGGGTTTGGAGAGTGTGGTGTATACATAGCCTTACCTATACCCATGTGAAGGTAGATAGGTTGTTTCCGATAACCCTCAGCTCAAGTAAAGTAAATCAAAATCAAGTATGGAAATGAAATACAACAATGAAGAAGCCACAAGGAAAAGAAATAAGATGTCCTTACAATAAAGAAAAAGAAAGTGAAATTTTAGGCTGATGAGGTGAAATTGGTTTCGTTTGATGTGATGTGTGGTGGAGTCTTGATTGGACAGACTAGTCTAGATACAAAGCAAATACTTGAGGATTGCAGGGAATAATTTTTAAAAGAATTTTAAACTTTTTGAGGAGCTTCACGCCCTGAACATGTGATTTTTTATGATGTGTATTTCATATTATATGCATCAAATGTTTGATTTCAGTTTATTGAGGCTAACTGCTCTCCCCCTTGCGTCTTCTCGTTATTGTGTAGGATATATATCAGGCAAAAAGTATCTGCCAAGACTTGTTAATAGTTCACTCAGGAAGTGAAGCATACAGAAAAGCAAACCAGGCAAAAGATTTGTTTTTGGAGTTTATGAGTCATCAACAGAGACTTTATAAGAAGTTAGCTTTGGAAGAAAGGTTATTTTTGCAGATGCTGCAATTACAACCGCGTTTGGATTCGTTTCTGTGTTAAAACAATTACAAAGTGACTCAGTTTGTGTATATCTTGTGTTTCTGTAATGTCTCAAGATTTCTTTTCCTTTAACTAACCCCGTGATGATACACACCTTGTAGTAATCTCACTGTGCACAGTTCTTCAATCTTTCTTGCTCTGGAGAAATGTCACTGGAAACAAATGCAGCACCTTTGCTGCATTCTCGTTTTCATATTCTTTGAATGTGAAAAAACTGGCGTTGTTTAGTATAAATACCTAATTAATATGTCGAAAACTGCAAGTGTATTGCCACAGTCCTTGTTGGAACAATTAAAAGATCTATTTGGGATTGGCTAGACACATATTTGATCGTAGATGACTTTTGTTTTCAATTTAACTAGTATACAACTCACACGTCTGAAAAACTCATGAGACTTTTTCAAATTGTCCATCCAAGTTCTAAATCACCATATGGACCTCTAGGAATTTTCAAGCCTCTACTTTGAGTTTGTTTCTACCATATATTAACTTTGGTCAACTTATAAGTTTGTCAACTCTCAACTTATTTATCGGCAATTGTTGCAAAGTTAAATATATTTCTTAATAGAAGATTTAAGTGTTAAAACAATTTAAATATTTTCAACAATAATAACCTTTCTCAATTATGAAGAAACTGATAGAATTTATCGATTATATTTCAACTAAAAAATGGTATAAAGGAGGAAAACTAAAAGCCTTCGACCAACAAAGGACACATTTTTAAATTTATCTAGATATGGTTCAAAATTTTATATTGTTCAAGCATTAACCAATTTTATTTTATTTTAAAATGAACTAGCAACCTTTCAACGTTAATATGTCAGAAAATTGGTGTATGGTAGAATTAGTGAATACTGAGTACATTTAAATACTAACTTATTCAAATTATATTTTTTTTATATTTTCGTAATGTTAATGCACTTTCTGAAATTCTCACATTAATGTTTGTTGGTGTTAATGCATGTGAAGGTTTAGTATGAAATTTGTATCACTTCTAAGTTTAATAAGTTGGTAATTATTGTCTACCTACTACACTTGGTATAAGCATAAAAAAAAAGAATTCAGGTTAAATATTAAAAATGTTATTTTATGAAGATTTTGACTTTACTTCTTATGTACAAAATTTGAAAATTTTGGTGTGTGATTTGAATTCCTTCAAATTATATTCATATTTGCTCACCTCAACTTGATAAATTTAATGAGTATAGTAAAATATTTACTAATTTACCTTAAGTCTAGATTTTATTTTATTTACTAATTTACCTTTGAAGTCTAGATTTCATTCTATTTATTAATTTACCTTAAAAGTTTATATTTCATTTTATTGGCTGATTTAACTTAAAAATCAATATTTTGTTTTATATAATGATTTAACTTAAAAGTCTCAATTTCATTTTATTTAATAATTTATCTTAAAATTAGTCTAGATTTCATTGATGTGATATAAATGCAAAACATATATTAGGAATAAAATTGATTGTGTTCCCTAATTTTACTATGATGAACAGATCATTTTCTAATAGAATATTTAGAAAGATATTTAATGCAATTTTTTTTTAGATGTATATAAATAGTTGTGACATCTCCCTTTCTTTAAGTATCATTTCTCATAAAACATTTCATCAATAATCTTTTATTAATAATAAATTTATCCATGGAGAATAAGAAGAGTAAACGACGCCAAAAGATACCAAAGAAAAAAATAGAAAAGCAAGATGACCTATATGCTAGCTTCTCAAAGCGTCGTCTGCGTTTATAAAAAAGGCTAGCGAACTTGTATTTGAATGCGATGTTGACATTGGAATGATATTTTTTTCTCCTACAGGTAAGCCTTTCTCATTTTTTCACCCAAATGTTGATGCAGTTATTTCTCGTTTTCAGAGCCTTTGATATGGAATCCAGTGAAAGTACTCTTCTAGTTGCGGCTCACAATCGAGAAAAAGTGAATGAACTCAAACTTAGACTTGAAGAACTCAATACCATAAAAGACATTGAAATTGCTAAGAAAAGATTGTATGATGAAGTGATTGAAGCTAGGCAGAGAGGCTGGTGGGAGTCGATTGAGCAGCTCAATGCATACGAAGTGACTAAGTTTGAAACTTGGATGAATACTATTATTTTTAATATGCAAAATCGTTTGAATGAATTGAAAAACGAAGCTTCGTCCTCATATTTGGTATATGGAGGTTGAAGAAAAATTCAAATCATTGATGAATCATCTAAGTTATCACTTATAAATATATTTATGAAAATTCTAGAAATTTATATTCATATTATTAAGATGGTTATTTTTAGTTCTTAGTTTATTTTATTTCAAATATAAAATGGGCGTGTCCACAGGATAAAAAAAATCCATTTGATGTTCATCGATATTAGCCACATCCTTGTATTTTTCTATGATTTCTATAATAATATTCAATATAGTTATTAAATTTTTAATCTCATATGTTTATTAGACAATACGTTCTTATACATGTAGATCTAAGATTTGAAGAAAAGTTTAGTGAATCTTGAAATTAAATGGTTAGGCTTGTATTTTATCGGCAATTGCTACATATTTAAGTTCTTGATAAAAAATTGATGAGTTAATATTTTTTATTCTTTTTTTAATTGAAGTGTTAATAATTTTTATTCTTTTTTTAATTGAAGTGTTGATATATTTTAAATCTCTCTGGAAAAAAATTGTGCTTCGACGATGATAAACACCAAAGCAATAACAAAAAAATGTAAAATCATAAAAAAAGAGAGTATAATTTACATAAATATCATAGTGTGAAGATCTAATTACATTATTTCCCTATTCTTTTACAAATTATAAAAATCCCTTAAAATTTATGGATTTTAGATACATCACTAGACTTCCGGATACATCACTGGACTTCCGGATACATAGGTGAGGAATGTATCCGAGAGGGGAGGGATGTATCAGAGGAGGGATAGGACATCCGGATACATCACTGGGCTTCTGCAAACATCTGGATACATAAGTGAGAGATGTATCCGAAAGGAAAGAGATGTATTAGAGAGAGAAGAGATGTATCCGAGAGGGGATAGGAATGTAGAAGCCAGAGGAGAGTGATGTATCCCCTCTCTCTTTCTCTAAGATTTCGAACAAGCACCTTTTTATATGATTTTTTATAATCAAATTCGTGATTGGATTGTAATTCTTAGAATTTCTTTGAAATTATTTGTAAACCGAACTGATCAATTTATTTATGATATATTACCACCTAGAGGTCTAGAAACTATTAAATTGACGTATTTTAGCAAAATAACAATCGAGGAAATAATTCAACTGAATCTTCGTTCTTAAAAAATTATAATAAAATGTTAAATTAGTGTATTATTTTAGCAAAATAACATAATTAAATAAAGGAAAAAATAGATTCAACATAAGCGGGGCGGGACGGAGTAGTATGGGGCTACATCCACCCTAGCCCGCTCTATTGTCATCCCTAGCAAGCATGTTAACACGTACCAAGCATGTTAACACGTACCAATTGAAGAAAATTCAGTTTTGGTTAATGTTAATAGACATAGGAAGTTGATTTCATTGTCATATTTTATAATTAAAAACATTTATCTATTCAAATTAATATTTCAAATCTTATTCAAAATATTGTTTGTTTGATGTTGATGCATATGATGGATTTGGTATGAAATTTGTATCACTTCTAAGTTCAATAATTTGCTAACTACCTAGACATTATAAAATTCATTAAACACAAAAAGATTATTTATTGGTTTTGGTTAATATTAAATTTGTTTTGTTAATATATATGAATATTTGGTTCTTATCTATAAAATTTGATAATATTTTGTATGTAATTGGTGTTCCTTCAAATTATATTTATATTTGGTCCTTCTAACTTGATAAATATTATCAGTATAGTAAACTATTTATTGTTTTTCCTTAAAAGTCTAGATTTCATTTTATTTATTGATTAAACTTAAAAGTCTAAATTTCATTCTATTTATTAATTTAACTTTAAAGTCTAGATTTTATTTATTTAATGATTTAATTTAAAAGTCTAGATTTTATTTTATTCAATGATTTAAAGTTAGTCTAGATTTCACTGATATGACTGATATGGAAAACATATATTAAGAATAAAATTGATTGTATTTCCTATTTTCACTATGATGAACAGATCATTTTCCAATATAATATTTAGAAAGATATTTAATGCAATAAAATTTTGATGTATATAAATAGCTGTGACATCTCCCTTCTCTTTAGTATCATTTCTCATAAAACATTTCATTAATAAATTTTTGTTCATTTTGGTGATAAATTTAGCCATGGAGAATAAGAAAAGTAAAGGACGTCAAAAGATACCAATGAAAAAAAATAGAAAAGCAAGATAACCTATATGCTAGCTTCTCAAAGCGTCGTATGAGTTTATATAAAAAGGCTAGCGATCTCGTATTTGAATGCGATGTCGACATTGGAATGATATTTTTTTCTCCTACAGGTAATCCTTTCTCGTTTTTTCACCCAAATGTTGATGCAGTTGTTTCTCGTTTTCAGAATCTCAATATGGAACCAAGTGAAAGTACTCTTCTAGTCGCTGCTCATAATTGAGAAAAAGTGAACGAACTCAAAAGTAGGCTTGAAGAACTTGATACCATAGAAGACATTGAAATTGCTAAGAAACAATCATATGATGAAGTGATTGAAGCTAGACAGAAAGGTTGGTGGGAGTCGATTGAGCAGCTCAATGCAGATAAAGTGTCAACTTTTGAGGCTTGGTTGGAGACTTTTGTTTTTAATATGCAGAATCGCTTGAATCAATTGGAAATTGGAGCTTCATCCTCAGATTTGGGATTTAATGTTTGAAACAAAATTAATGATTGGTGGGAGTAGATTGAGTCATCCTAATTAGTTATCAGTTATAGAAGGTGAACCCATATAAAATTCAATTTTATATTATTGAGATATTTATTTTTTTGTTATGTTATTTCATTGATGCTATATCCATGTATTTGCTATGATTTTCATAATAATATCCGATATAGTCATTAAAATTGTTAACTCATTGGTGTATTTTCTGGTAAGTCTAGTATATATTTGGATTTAAGATTTGAATTTTATGGATTCACATAGTTTTATTGCAATTCATTTGCTTTTTATGGTGTGAAATATATTATTACTTTAAAATTATTTTGTATTTTTTAACACAACTAATACACACTGAAATTCGAGATTCTTCTGAATTCACATTTTGCGACACAAAAACTCCAAAAAAAAAAATGACGCATTACTTTAAAAAAAAAATAAGTATCATTTAACAGGTCGTCACCAATGCAATCAGAAAATGTGAGATCAAACACAGTGGGTCATGACACATTCCAAAAGAATTCATCGATTAATACACACAAAAAATAAAAATAATCTTGAATTTCTATTTCATGACACATAAACTCAAAAAAGACGACGTTTACTTTTCAAAAATAATAAGTATCATTTAATAGGTCGTTACCAATTAACCCATAAAACTTAAGCTCAAAGAGGTTAGTCACACATATTATGAAAAATGTAGGGACTAATGAAAAATCGAGATAGTCGTTAATTCATATTTCGTGACACATAAACTCCAAAAAGAACGATGTCCTCTTTTTGAAAATAATGAGTATAAGATCTAGCAAAGTCGTCCACACATATTTCAAAAATTTTATGGACTAGTAATACATCGAAAAATCAAGATAATTTTACATTCCTATTTCGTGATACATAAATTTTTAAAAAAGTGATATATGCCTTTTGAAAATAATGAATATTATTAAATAGGTATATCACCAGTATCCACTAAATTTGACTTCAATCAGAGTCGACCAAACATGTTCCGAAAAATTCATAGACTAATACACACAAAAAATAAAATTATTCTCAATTTCTATTTTGTGACATATAAACATCAACAAAATAATTCATGGACTAAACTCCCAAAAAATTGAGATTTTGTTGAATATCATGTTTAGTGACACATAAACTCCAAAAATAGTGACGCCCCCTTTAAAAAACAGTGATTATTTTGAATGGATCCAAAAAATCTAAGTTGAAACACAGTCGGCCACACATATTCCAAAAAATTTAAGGACTAATACACAAAAAAATTGAGAAAATCTTGAATTCCTATTTTGTAACACATGCTTTTAAAAAAGCGATGTGAACCCATAGAAAATAGTGAGCATCATTTAATAGGTAGTCACCAATGGACCCACAAAATTTAAGCTCAAACAAAGTCAATCACACATATTCTGAAAATTTATGAATTAATACACGCAAAAAAAAAAAGACAATTCTGAATTCTAGTCTCATGACACATACAGTCCAAAAAAGTGACGTTCCTTTCGAATACAATGAGTATCATGTAATAGGTTGTCACCAACATACCTGCAATATTTAAGCTCAATATAGTCGGTCACACAAATTTTAAAATTTTCATGAATTAATGCACACGAAAAAAAAGATTTTATGAAATTCATGTTTTGTGATACATAAAATGACATTTGCCTTTCGAAAACAATATGTATCATTTAATAGATCGTCATCAATGTACTCATAAAATAATCAAAGTTTATCACATATACTTCAAAAAATTCATGAATTAATACACATAAAAGATCAAAAAAAATTTCAATTCCTATTGTGTGACACATTAACTCCAACCTCTAATGATGATTATACTGAATACATTCACAATCCTTCAAATTTGTAGTAAATTTTACACATTCAAACTATAAAATGTTTTTTTTTAGTATATGAAAAAGTTTTTGCACATGCTTATCATCACCCAATATATAGATAAGTTAATCATATTTTTTCTTTAATCAAACACATCAACATCAATGTAATTTTTACGAAAGTCTTTATCTTGAGCCGAGGGTCTATAAAAATGGCCTCTCTATATCAGTTTGAATAAAACGACCTTTTTATTTATCATTTTTTTTCGTTTTCATATTGAAAAAGTAATAAGAATGAGAGGTGTTAAGCTTTTTATCATCCTGGCGTCGAGTTATTTTTCCGCAGGACCTCCCCTATAGTATTGTCACCGCAGTAAAGTTTAACCACCAAGTTTGGGATGAATTGGTGTGGGTTCTCTACGCCTAGGACACCATAATATATAATCTGAAGTAGAGGTAAGGACATATTACCCTCCTCATATCCTATTGTGTAGGATAATACTGAGTATGTTATTGTTATTTATCATAAATTCAGATTATTAATCAATAAATATTATAATTGGAATTTCTCGATGAAATTTACTATGAAATTTAAGAGGTTGTCGATATATTTCAGCTGTTAGGCTTCTATCTTTCCTCCTTCCTTTTTCTATCTCTCCTCATTTCCATATTTCAGTTGTAGAGTCCAAGAAAGAGAAAAAAAGAGCTTTTTTTCTCTTTTTTTTTTTTTTTGAAAAAGGCTCTCCCTTTTTTTTCTTCTGAGAAAAAGAAAAGAAAGAGAAATTAATTCTTTTTAAAAATACAAAATCAAATTAATCATTTCCAGAAAGAATTTCTCTATTTCCAAACTCCAAATCAATGGAGGTATGTATATATACATATATGTTGTTTTGTTCTTTCACAATGAAATTGCTGATTTTTGTGCAAATTTTATGGTTTCCATGTGAATTTATAATGTTGTTTTAAGATTTATATGGCTGCCTTTATTTTGCTTTCTAGCTTGTTTTGGTAATGCATCATTGTGTCGAGGGTCTATCGGAAACAACCTCTAAGGTCGGCGTATATCCTGCCTTTAATTTCCAGACCTTATTTGTAGGATTATATACTACAACAAAAACAACTTTTAGCGGTAATAAGTATGTACATTAATAAAGAGTGCTAAAGCCTTTTGCAGACATTTGTTAATTGTCATTGGATCCAATGTCACTATAGGCTTTATCGACATTTACAAAGATTGTTAATTGCGTCTAAAAGAGCATATTTAGCAGCAATTAAGAAATTATCGTTAATTAATTGTCGCTAAAGATCATTTTTGATGTAGTGACACTAGATATTTTTAAAGATCTATCTCTTGTTTCATGTATGTTTTTCTCTGGAATAGATTTATAATATGATTGTTGAAATGGCGGAATGCTATGTAATCAAGATTCCTAATAAAGCAAAAAAACATGTTTTATAGAAACAATTGTGAGACTAGTACTAGTATATTGATACTAGAGTCGGTGTCAGGTATTCTGTGAAATTAGTCGAGGTGTGCGCAAGATGGACATGTGTTACACAAACGTGCATATGCACCAGGTGCAATAATATGATGATTGAATATGATCATGAAATGAGTGAGCTACAGAGTTGTGTCTGAAGATCAACAAACTCTTTGAATGAATTTGGATTTAGTTGAGCACAGGACTTGATCCATATATATACACGACTACACGAGTTGAGTACGAGTCATCTGGAAAACGTTTTATCTGTAAAATTGGCAATTTTCCCTTGGTGTTTGCTTCCACAATTTACTGTTATGGTCTTGATGTAGTTATTTGCTTCTTTGGTTGATGCAATTTGTTCGACTTTGATGGTTTATACGAGATTCATTTTTCGTTCTTTTCTTTCTTCTATTTTGGCATACAATGTAAGATCTCATAGTTATATGTTAATCGCTGTAGGAAGCAGGACGACCACTTCCAAAATTTGGTGAGTGGGATGTCAATGACCCAGCTACAGCTGAGGGGTTCACGGTAATCTTTAACAAAGCTAGAAATGAGAAAAGGTCGGGTGGAAAGGCAGACGCGCCACCAAAGAGTAATCACAAGCATACAGCAACGCTTGGGAAGCCTCAATCTGTAAGTTCTTGCTGACTCTATGGCTACAAGTTTATGTCATCCATGCCCCATCTTGTGATGGTTCGAGGAAATCATTTCATGAACGTTGTCTCTCTACACTAATGTGTTATGCTTTACATAAAATGTCTAGCCTTGCGTATGCGTGGGGCATACACATTGGTTGTGGGAGTGCATTGTTGTATCCTTATATGTTTTTTGACAATTTTTGCCCGTGAGCTAACTTTTGGGTTGATTAAACCACTCAAGGAGTCTCGCACCCAAGGGTTGGTCTAGTGGTCAATGACGTGGGTTGATCCCAACAGAGACTAAACAATAGGTGATTTCTTCCTATTTGTTTTATCCTTAGTGGACAGAGTTAGTACTGGTATCTGTTGCTGGTGGGAGGCACGGTTATCAAAATACCACTTGTTTACTCTATAAAAATCTTGCCAATGTGTTCATCAAGAGTATGTTTGCAATAGATTTCATAAGTTCGCGATAAATAACCTTGTGAACATGTTACTTTTTCAGAAGAAATGGTTCTGCTGTATGCGGTCTGGTGCTGTCGAATGATGAACTCTGTTTGCTCCTAGACACTGCAATGGAAAGTAAAAAGTTTTTTTGTGGAGCTGTAGTCAAGCTATGATGGATCGATCCCGGTGGAATAAAACTCTGTCATTTATAAACAACTGAAAATGAAATTACAGTTTTCGCTACCAGAACATATTGCAGCATCTGTGCTTGACTTTTTTCTAATCTTGAGTTTATAATAATCGATTATCTTCCCATTTTCTTGCCAAGGCTTTAGGAGGTTGGTTTTTGTTGTCATTACTTTTACTTGTTACAAGCTGATGTTTCTCGATTGACATTTCCTTTCAATGATCGCGAATATCTGAAGCAATACAGACGTCCAAGCTGTATGTATGCTCGATGAAATCAAATGTCGGATTCAAAATTTAAACACTGTACATTTTTGAGTTGAGAGAGTGAGTTTTGAAACGTATATCTAACACCATAGGCAGAAGCAGCCTTGTGGTGGACCTTCTCTACGAGCATAAATTTATGTGTAGAAATTCATTAAAATTGCAACAAATAGTATATATGAACTCATAATTCTGAAAAATACGACGAGTTTAATGCTGAGAACCTTAAAGGTTGAAACCGTAATGTATAAATCTTGAAATTTCCTATGTGAAATTAACATCTCACTGTTTCACTACACAAGTTCTGGAAAAACAGATTATTTTGGTTTTTAAACGCGGTCTTTTAACTGATTAACTGTGAACTTCCGACGTGTCTGATGGTTAGTTCGAGCAGGGCAGTCTAGACTCTAACTGTCTGAAGCTTGTTTTCGAAAAGGCGTTGTAGGAGGAAGACTTGAAGGATGCAGACACCAACAAGAGTTACTGATTCAAGTAGTGCCTTTGTGATTGCTCTTTGGCTCATACCTTCATTCACTGCATTTCCAACAAAGGAAATAGTTAGACTATAGACTATATTGCCTAAAGAGAACACGTGCTTCTTAGCTACGAAGAAAATGGATCTTGGTCCTAACTCGACTCCAGTAACTAGATCATAAGATAATATGATCGTCTAAGACCATATAAGGAGACAAACTACTCATATCCTCAATCAACATACGACTCTAGACCTTAGGCATAACTCAAATCCGACTAACTAATGTGGGACTCTAAAAGGGTGGAAGTGAAGCAATGAAAGTCATAAGAAAATCATACATAATGCCTGACGAGCAGTCTGTGCTTCGAGCCAATGCTGTTCAAACTGTATGTTGTAAAGAGCTGCTTCTAACTTTGATAGCTGGTCCAGCAATGGATCAAAGTGCTCTGTAGGCATTTACGTGAAATTTTGTTCTTGTTAGTAAGTATAGCAACAGAATTGAAGAAAAGATGAAGCGAAATGACAGAGTCCAAGAGGAGTTATTACCATTCTTCGCGTGCTGATCATAGTATGCGTAATGTACAACTTGCACATCAAAATCTAAGGTTTCATGATACGGAGACTTGTTCGTGAAGCAGAACTGATAAATACCCTTCTTGTAAGCAACAAACTCGTATTTCTCACTAGTCTTGTCGCGGAAGCCATGAATTAGCTCACCTGATGGCCCTTTTATCTGAAAATTGTAATAGATTGAGAACAATTACAGAGAGTTCAATGACTGAAAGGGAACAAACAATTAACGATAACATGAACATTCAATTTTGTTTAGATATGACAGATCGAATACTATGTTAGTTAACGATAACGTGGAGGTTAATTTCTGAAAGACCCTCAGCTCAAGGCTCCCCTCGAACACGTGACCTATTGGTCACATGGAGACAACTCTACAATTGCTCCAAAGCTCCCCTTCCATCAAACTAAGGGTCTAGTGCAGCAAATTCATAAAACTGAAATTTGTAACAAATAAATGCATCAACAAATAGTAATACACATCAAAGAATACGAAACTACGCAATAACTAAATAGCACTTCTAGTAGGACAAGAGGAGATCGGAAGAGGCTACCCCACCTCCTCTCCTCCCACACAGAAAACGATAGCACTCAACTACTTACTAACCTTCTACCCTAATCCTCAACCTCCATAACTTCCTATCTAACGTCGTCTCCACATCCATATGAAGTTGTTGTGCCATATCCTGTGTATGAGATTACAAATATTCTTAAGATAATATTTTTTTTCCTTACATATTGACAGAGTCAGGATTTTCATTAAGAGGGTTCACAATTAAAAAGTAAACACACGAATAGACCAAATGAGGTTCAACATCTACTATATATAAGTAAAAAAAATTATTTTAACCATATTAAACAGTGTAATTTTTCGCCGAAGAGTGTTCAGATAAACCCCTCGTCTCTAGGTAGCTCTGCCAAAATAAGTAAGAAGCCGACTTATTTTCCTAGAAAACATTTTCCTTCACATGTCAAATCATCAACACAACATAACCATATCCACACATCACTCATAGTTCGATCATATGTGAAATTAATCCGATAACGAAAGATAATACATAAAAGGGGAAAGAAATTAAGTACCATAAGATCAACACCACCCTCATTAGCAGAATGCCAAGGAGTATCAGCTTGAATGACAACAAAAGATACATGAATTGTATCACCTTCAAGATGAACATTATGAGACAAACATTCTTCTTTGTCAATTACAAATCTAATCCCATAAATTCCTTGCAAAAAATGTAACAATAGCAATAGTCTCATCACACTTGACATGTTTCCCCATGACCTAATTCTCATCTCTTTGCAATTTTTTATTTTTTTTAACAATAAACCAAAATTTATGAAGGAAAAATATATATTTTTAAAAAAAAACAAGATTCTTGAAAATAGTTATTATCTTCAACAGCCAGGCCAGGTTTATAGGGTTTTTTACAACTAATCATAGACTATATATAGATAGGAATCTAACTATTTCATCTGTCCAATTTATGTGGGTCAGTTCAAATTTTGAGTTTTTTTTTTATATAAAAAAACGAAGTATATTAGCCCGTTGGATCAAATTTTGATATATATAAATAGGAAAAAAGTGTAGAGGAATTTTCAAATCGATTTTTATTTGGTTTACATTTTGAAAGACAAATGATATATATTTGGTTTGGTTTTGTTTAACTAAATTCAAATTGAATAAAAAGTCAAATTGAATCTATAAATTATATACACAAATATATAATTATATATGTATATGAAATATAATATATTATTTTTAATAATTAATTTAAGATACTTTGTATTCTTTTCCAAGTTTAATTTCTAATTAGACTAATGAACAACTTAAGCTCATATATTAAGCAAAAAAAAAAAAGTAAGAGGTTTACTTATACTCCTCAATCTCTAATTAAAGGTCTCAAATTCGTACTTTGGGTATGAAGTCATGTTTGAAAGAAAACGTTTTACCCTCAATGGACTTTCTTACTCGAATCCAGATTAGTCGGACCACAAATTTATTTTTTCTGCTAACAACTTTCTATACCATAGGATATAAGGTTTAAATAAAGTTTGCATCAAATATCCAACAATCCGTTATCGTCCAGCGGTTAGGATATCTGGCTTTCACCCAGGAGACCCGGGTTCGATTCCCGGTAACGGAAATTTTTATGAATCAATCTTTTTTTAATTTTTTTTAAAAGTATTTATTTATATATATAAAAAAAAAAGTTGACGTGTTTGGCATAACTTATAGTTTATTTTTGAGTAGTAGTAGAAGTTATTTTTTAGAAGTTGAGAACATAGTTTTATCTTAGGAATACTTTCGGAACTTTGATGTCGAGTTAACTATTGCGCCGCAATGCTAACGAGATCAAGTGAAGTTTTAACCTCAATGATAACAAGATTAAGTGAAGTTTTAGCCTCAATGATAACGAGATAAAGTGAGGTTTTAACCTCAATGATAACGAGATAAAGTGAAGTTTTAACCTCAACGATAACGAGTTCAAGTGAAGTTTTATCCTCAAAGATACGAGATCAAGTGAAGTTTTAACCTCAAAGATAACGAATTCAAGTGAAGTTTTAACCTCAAAAATAACGAGATCAAGTGAAGTTTTGATGGTTGATTAGCTATTGATATTGAGAGTTCCACAAGTACATACGTACTAATGTCTTCTCCTTTAGATGAGCAAGCTGAAAATGGATTGCATATAATTGAATATACTATATAATGACGGCGATGAGTTTACTCTGGTGTAGGATGAGGTTGTTTTCAATAGACTCTCGGTTCAAGCAAATCATATTCCAAAAAACAAGTAAATAAAACAAATAAAGAAGCGATATTGAAAACAATTAAGAAAAGAACAAGTATCAACAACAAATGTACACAACTAAAACTAGCAAAGGAAAAAACATGTAACGTTAGGAGAGTAATATTAACATTACTGATAGGGAAACTACAAAATACTCGACTACCTACTAACCTTCTACCCTAATCCTCAACCTTTAACAATTAGGAGAGGACAAAGTTTCCACATAGGTTACAACCTTATTGGAGTAAAGATTTGCTTCAATCCCAATGACATTAACTTGTTCCAATTCATGTGTTATTGAATTGTAAGCCACGGATCCAGAGCTATTGTGCTTTTGAAACATCATGCTTCCATCCTTCATAAAACACAAAGGTCTCAAACAAATAAATTGAGTTAATGGAATTGTCAATATCTTATTCCATGAATTTGTTTTCACCATATACAACCAAAATTCACCAATTTGGTGATTATGATCTCCCAATGTCCTACTCAAACAAAGTTTTTCTCCTACACAATACACAACATGTCTTTTCCCTTGTATCGTATAGGGAAACGATAATTCATCGTGAAATTGTTCCTTCTCCAAGCAAAAACGTAGTATAGTACAACTAATTAAATTCTCCGTCCTCCTCGCTATCATATAAACAATCCCATCTGCCATAACAACATGACTACTACCATAGTAATAGTAATAATTTGGGGGAAATGGGCCAATCGATTTCCATATGTTACTTTTCGTTGAAAATATATCAATATCCATGGCATTCATGTCAAGTCTATGTCCTAGTCTAAGTATTTTGTACTCATCAATACGCGGAAAGTAGCAAAAACTATAAAGAACACCACACTTATTCCGAATTGGACTAGGGATTCTTCTTGATTCTCTAGTGGCCGGGTTCCACACAACGATCATGTCATCATCATATATCATAAGAAGTATCCCATTAGATGAGAAATATTGAATCTTATGGTATACCGTTGATAATTGATCATCGATTGGAATTGGAGACTCGAGAAGAAAGGCGTTACTACTAGAATCAAGTTGAGGGACGTCCATGGTGTAGTAGCAATAAAATTGGTTCTTCGTCTTGTGTTGGTGTGACTGTAACAAACCCAATAACAAGACCAACTCAATTCAAATTTAAACAACCGACAAATCTATTTCATTAACTTGTAATTGAAATTACATAGGAATTTAAGAACTAAATGGAAATTGAAGAACACAAGTAGAAGAAAGGGGATGAGAAGTAGAACTCATAGAAGGGGATGAGAGGGCTACACCTTTTTTTTCAACAATTTGCGTAACCCTAATTTGCTCTCCCAAGTCTCTATTTATCAACTCCCACTTAATCTTGTTTTGGGCTGCTTTGTCAATACTGGTCTACGCCCATTCATAACAATACCTTCGACCCCAATAAGAACCTTGTCCTCAAGGTTCAAGTAGTACAAAATTAATATCATTGTGAGGATTCTCATTGGAGCTATTACGGAAGCTATACATACTAACATTAGCAAGTTAGAAGCAATTGTAGGCAGTTCTCTTACAACTTGACCAATGAGCAGTACAGTGCTCCAAATTATCCCAAGGAGACTCCAACCTTCAACTTTTAGGAGATAAAGTGACTCAAGGAACATAATCTCAACATTGTAGATATGTGATATAACACTCACTAGCAACTTCGCATGCCTCTTTGGTGCAATATAGCCCTTTGTTATTATATATTCCTTGTTAGCTAAAGGAATCAGAAAGCTAGTTGTATCCCTATGAAGAAACATGTCAATGACCCAAACTACACAATTTCTTGAACCGGCCTTCTTATTTTGAGACACCAATGGGGATATAATGAATAGATTCACACCAGGATCAAATGGGAATTGAGGCAAAATACAGTGAGCATTGAAAGTGGAGTTGATATGACATGTGAATATCCTAATGATCTCCTGGAAAATATCCACAACCATGCGTAAATAATAGTTTGCAGCGCTAAAAAATACGGGGAGCAAACTAGAACCAGGAGCAAACGGAAAGCTGAACCCGAATTGATCAAGTGGAAATTGATACAACGATAATGGGAGGTTAGCATGATCGAATTCCCTGAAGTAATCAAATATAGATCTACTCATAAGTTGGGTGCGACTAAAAACCGAAGGCACACAAGGTAGTGCAAGAAAATTATCATCAAACATGATAAGGTCACCATACTCTCCCTTAAATGCATAAATCGTTTGAAAATTTTCATCAAACATATGGGATGCCAGATTTGCTGAATCATTTATCATTGAATGTTCGACTTCCATGTCAATTTTTTTCTCGGGCATTTTATCGAACATGTGATCTACCTCAGAATTTCCAGCAAGGACATCGTATTGAATTTCAAGTGAAATGGAGGTGTTGCCCTGTTCGGCAAGATGACATACCTGGATCGCTGGTAACACCACAGTTTCAACATTAGTTTCCTTATCCGACATCTCCTTGAACACTGTGTGTGCTAGGCTTTGGTTGTTGCGGTTTGAGTGTTCATTCAAGTATTGAGGCGATGATGAGTTACTAATATTAAGCAATGATGGACTAATCGCCTGAGAGTAGTCCACTGCCCTATGATTCTTGTTTCTAGAATGGGTAAGAACTCGCGTTGTTTGCCTCTAGTACGGGAGCGAAAATGAATCAGCAATTTGTCCACAAAATGGTCCCAGCCAGCCAGTTGTTTGTTGGGAAACAACCATCGATACCATTCCAAAGCCTCACCGTCAAAATAGAATGAAGCCAATGACAATTTATGCTTAGATAAAATGTTATGAAAGACGAAATACTTCTTCGCCTGAAGAACCCAGACTGTAGGGTTATCACCACTAAATCGTGGAAGAGAAACTAAATTTGGTGCACATGAACAAGATGGAGTTAAATGGGTCAGAACAGGAGACGATTGGATTAAATCGAACTGTTGGCGGAATGCACAGATAGATTCTTTGAGGGAGGTGAGTGAAGTGTCCACCATGTTAGACAAATCAATGAAAGCACTAATGTAACAAACCCAATAACACGACCAACTCAATTCAAATTCAAACAACCGACAAATCTATTTCATTAACTTGTAATTGAAATTACATAGGAATTTAAGAACTAAATGAAAATTGAAGAACACAAGTAGAAGAAAGGGGATGAGAAGTAGAACTCATAGAAGGGGATGAGAGGGCTAGACATTTTTTTTCAACAATTTGCATAACCCTAATTTGCTCTCCCAAGTCTCTATTTATCAACCCCCACTTAATCTTGTTTTGGGCTGCTTTGTCAATACTGGTCTAGGCCCATTCAAAACAGTGACCATTTTAATATTATACAAATTGTTACATATTCACATTGCCACTGCTACACTAAGTCTTTGCTGAAATGTATGACATTTGTGCCTAATTACTCATGGTCAATTAATGACCAGGCATAAGGCATATTGCTTTCTGAATGTTGGCATCACGTTAGTGCATTTGTTGCTCTCAACTTTATTTCATTCTTTACTCCTCCATTATTCTTGTAACCTATGTAACTCCTAAGACCATTATCTTCACTATTTACTACACCATTATCTTCCTATTCATTGCTAGGAATAGGGGTGGGCGTTCGGTCGGTTCGGTTCGGTTTGTAAATTTCGGTTCGGTTTTTCGGTTTTCGGTTTGGCAAAAATGTGAAACCAAACCAAATTGAAATAAATTCGGTTCAGTTCGGTTATCACAATTTCGGTTCGGTTTATTTCGGTTTAACCAAATTTAATAAATAGTGGTACATTTTCAAAATTCAATCAGTTTTGTTCACTTTTTTTTTCCAGATACAAGGAACCAAAAACAAACAAAGAACATTATTACTGTTATAACTTATAACACCAAACAAGCTTAAGCTAATTTCCAATATGT